>QKQZ01016918.1:0-21696 GCA_003595255.1 Solenopsis fugax | reverse complement strand
TTTAATCTAAAACATTTATAATCTAAACATAGAGGCCTGTATTCACAGTAGATTTTTGTATTTGAGATTATCTTAAATACCATTTTAAGATGTCATCAACTAAAGACAATCTTGAAGTAAAAATCGACTACAAATACCGGTCATCTCTTATGATTAGATTTAAGTTTTTATACTACCTCAAAATTACTTCTTGAAATAAAAAATCTACAAAAAACAGCAATTGTAACAATTTGTAATAAAAAACAATACTAAGGCTAATAAATGAGCAAACAGGTGTCAATTAAAAAAAAATTATTTATCTTTAACGTTTTAATAAAACGTTTTAACTCTACGGAATTGAACATGTTTGAGTTAACACATTATTTTAATTAATTAACAAAGATATAATCGCAAAATCTATATAGAGTTGTGACACATATAATGCAAGAGAGTGTCTTGAGTCGTGAGTGTAAACGCAAAAGTTTAACGATGTAACAAAGATCGTGATATAAAAAAAGTTTCATAATTTATCCACAGCACAGAAAATCTACAAATAACAATTTTACTTAATATTTCAAGCACTTTCTTGTTACAATATTTTGAAGCACGAATTTCAGAACACTCTGTATTTTCCTAACAGTTTGTAGATGTTCAAGATTTTTTGTATTTGCGATTGAAATCCCGAATTATCGAAATTTCAATTCTCAGAAATAGAAAATTCTTGGAAATTGAAGAAAAATTCATATGTCGATGTTCAGTCGGTTGCTATATGTATTTAAGGCCATCTTAATTACTGTGTTAAGATAAATTGTGTTATAAGTCAATCACAAGAGCCGTATTAGCATTTTACAAACGTTGCAAACAGCCTTGAAATAAGAATCGACTGTGAATTCCAGCCGTACAGGTTTAAATTCTTGGAATTTTAGATAGTGCATGCAAGTTTGCCGATTGTATTATAAGTACGAAACGCATACAGTTGCAAGCAAAAACATTCTGAAAAGGCTAGAAAAGGCTTTATTTGATTACATTCATGCTCATTCATAATCATTTGATTATATATAATGCTTCATTTTTTCTAATATAATTTTCATCCATTTTTAACCTATTAAAATAATTTTATGTGCATTATTTGCAGGATAATCGACAATTTTATGCAATACTATTCAGGATTGTAGGCGCGATTTACCGAGAGACCTTCGTACACGATAGTGACGGAGGAAACAGTGAACGACATGGAGATTATTTAAAAAAAAGTTGCAATTTTCTCTATTAGAAAAGCAACTCGAGTACACGGAATCTCTAAATCTTTTCTACACAGGATATGAAATATTTTAAACATCCTTACAAAATAATAATCCATTAGCAGTTAACCAAACGAGCTACGGAGCAACACGTAGAATTTTACAAGATGATGACTTGTTTGAAACTGAAAAAATTAACGAGAAATTTTTTTCCAATGAGACACATTTTTTGCACATTTTTTTATAGAGCTACATTAAAGATTTTTTTATCTGTTATAGCGATTGTGGCACAGAGAGTCGTACGTCTGCTCTCTGTACCGAAGATTCGGGATCAAATTCTATTGATCAGAAACATCTAATTTTATTCGATCGCTACCTCTTGGAAGGCAAGACAAACCACCGAGAATATTTTGCCTTGAGAACTTCTCGAAATTAGGCCGTTCGAAACTAGCGTAAACTATAGGTCCCGTATATCTGTATAAATTGTGAAAAGCGCATACCACAGAAATACGTTGAGGGGTCACGCTCTGATGAGAGCTAGAGAGAAAGAGACATTAAAGACAACTGTTACTCCGAAAATTCAAAAACAAACAAATAATTGTTTAGAGAAAGTTTTATACAGTTTTCATTTAAAAAAATTGATTTTTCAAGTAATAACGGTGCGTACTTCAAAAATATGTATTTTTAGAATGTCTGATATTTTATTTCTTATAAAATTTAATAAAATTTAATAAAATTGAGGTGCGTTGAATTTGTATTAATACATTATCGATCGGATATTTCAGTCAATTAAATAAAAATTCTGCATTGTACAAAATAATATACTAAAATAAAACTGCCAAATATTTTTTATTAAACGAAATTTCATTTTTTCTGATATCTGAATACACGGTAAGAGCTAATTAATTTTAATAACTTCCATAGGAGTACTGAAATTACACACACCCTGTATAAATCGGGATATATGAGATATCCTTCTGATAATTCCATAAATTTTCAAAATTTTTTAAATTTTTTAAATGATTTCAAGAATGACGTTATAAAGTCTCTTGATTACAATTTTACAGATTTTATTTATCTAAAAAATAAACTACTAGAAATTTGTGTCACTGAAAATTCATCATTGTAAAAAGTCTTGTCCACGATGCTAGAAATCACATTTGTACAATTCCGTCAATTGACTAATGCAACTAGCTTTTTCTCTCTCCATTCGAGATTTCGGATCAATTTTTAGCATCATAAACGAAGTGCCGATTTTTTTTCTGTTTCTGCGTAATTTCGCTCCTCTAATAGCGATATTGTTTTATATCTCGCAGAAAATATTATCGATTCTTGAGTAAAAGCACAACTGTCAAGGAATGTTCGGCTTCTCGACTATGCGGAAAACGCACTTGCCTATCATCTTTCTCTCTGTGCTAAACAGACCGCAAAAGAGCCGCGCGAGCATTTGATCAAGCGGCTTTATCTTGTCGTGAAAACCGAGATGCTGAGAGTGAGAAAAATTATTAGACATCCGAAATTAAGGAGATTCTGGACGAAATGGCGGATACTTATGTGGAAAGTCGTGCTTATGCGACTGCATAGCCCGATAACCACTGCATTGGAAATAATCATAGCCATTGTCTTCACATTGCAGATTCGTTTGATATTTGAGCCGCACGCTCTTCATATGCAGGTAGCCTAACTGACAGTCGTAAAGTTGGGTTAAACGAACTTATCTCGAAACTAACATGTAACTTAATTATCCTATAATTAGAATAATACGTAAGTACACTGAGAAAAAATTATTAAATTTTTATAATAAATACTTTTTTATAATAAATACTTACGGCACATAAATATTTACTCAATAAAAAGATGATAGTTAAATTATATTAATAATTTTTGTACTAAATAAATATTTATTTACATTTAGTAAATATTTTATTGTAAGTATTCAAATAAATGTTTATTAAAATTTAATAATTTTTTCTTCAGTGTACAGATAATGGATATATAATGTACCTGGAATAAGATTCGCTTAATTTATTTTAATTTTTAAAAACTCTAATAGAGCCTAGATAGCTTATAATAAAATGTACTATCTACATATTTTTATTAAATTTTTAAATAATTCTAATAAAACTGTATACTTCTCTAATGTCTTTTGCATTTTACATAAAGGATTTAAATCGATACAGTCGAGATGATATCCTGGCAAAGTTGCCTGATGACGTGCAATGCTGGTACACACCAAGAAATGCATTTGTAAACGAGTTGATGTTGAAAGCCGCGAAAATGCTTCGTATAACTAGTAAGATAATATCCCAAACGTACTCGTATAAAAAAGAAATTAAATGAAGGTTACAAATTGCACATCAGTTCAAGCAGCCGACAGTGAAATTAGCCTTGTGCGTTCACGTTACACGAAAAATGATACTTCCAAGGTATTATGGGCGATATTCGAGATTGATAAACACACATCTGCAAAACCAAAAATCTTAGATTATAAAATACGTTCATCTGAAATAGGCGAGAATCGAATGATTATGATGCAGGAGGAAGAACCTGCCTACAAAGGTATTCTAATACCCGTATTCGTAGTCTTTCCTTAAGAAATAAGGATCCCTTGTCTCTATCTGTTTTCGTCTTGCATATGGTAAAATGTAGTACACGAGACAAAGTCAGATAGGAACAAGGAATCCTCATTTGTCAAGGAAGGACTATGAATGCGGGCACAAGTGTATTTTTATAAGTAGACATTACAGCTTGACAATTTTAAATCTCAAATTAGTCCATAAGTATTTTTGAAAAAAGAATTTTATATTAAAAAGCATTTAAACCGCATTATTTACATTAAACTGCAAATTAAGTAATTTATATAAATTTAAATTTTATATAAATTTAAATTTAATTTGCATTAAATACTAATTATTAATATAATTACAACAATGCAATTTAATTTTGTACGTGTACTTTAAATGCAAGTGGCTAAAATGTTCAATAAATTATTTAATGTTTATCGTCGAAGATCCATATATATTAAGTGGTTTTATGGCTCTACAAATCGCGATTGAGAAATCGTTCGTGGAGATGTGGACAAATCCAATGCTACCGAGGATCGCTGATAACGTAAACACTTCAATTAACAAAATTATAATAGAATCGATATAAAAGAATAAAAAATTGTTTTAATAAACAGCAATTAATAAGAATAGACTTTTTTGCAGTTGACTGTTGGCCGATTTCCATTTTACAAAGTCAACTTTTTAATCTTACCGTACGTCATTCGACCCAACATAGGCGTAATCTATTATGTGATGGTTATCGCCTTCCTTTTGCTGCCAGCAGCGACGTTAAAAAAAGCACTTCACGATAAAGAAACTGGATTCAGAGTGAGCATCTATCAAATAAAATTAACTTTTTGGTCAATATAATTCTTTTATGCTTTACATTGTGCCTGTTGTTAATAAAGATCTTTCTCTAGGGTCTTATGAAATTAACAAATGTATCTTTCTCAATGTTGTACTTCGGATGGCTCAATTATCTTATGATCACCCTGTTACCTGTGACAATCATATGCACTATCCTCCTGTCCCCCGTGTTTTCGGGCACAAACGTACTAGTCATAGCTATATTTATTATGATGTACAATATACTCTCAGTGCTCTTCATGTTCACTGTCAGCACATTTTTTGATCATTGTAAGTTATCTAAAACGTGTCTCAATATTCGAATATATATATTTTTTAATAATAAATATAGTAATAAATACATGCATAATTCTTGTACAGAGAAAATTTTTCCTTTGAATATCTTTATAATCATGGCATCGATGAGATAACATGGTATTTCAAAGAATTTTATGTAAATTTCTCTAATTTGTTAATATCTACCACAATAAAATATAATTTGTTTAAATTGTACTAAAATTATATCAAAATTATAATAAAATTCGAAACATCATGTTGCTTACTACCATAATTTTAAAAATAAATTCTAAGAAAAATTCTCTGTGTTCTTTTAAAAAATCTTAATCTTATTACGCCTTATTTTGTGATAGCTACAAAAGCGTTGCTCACATCAGTTGTATTCTGGCTCTTTTTGACACATTTAACTATTATTCTGGATCAATTCTTAGTAAAAGAATCTGTTCTGTGGAAGGTCATTTCTCTGTTTCTGCCGCATAGTGGTTTACTGTATGGAATAGTAGCCTTTACGATTCGCTCGGATTTTGGTGAGACAACCTATTGTTTAAACCTAAACTGAATAACGTAGTGATTATTCATATAAAATAATGCTTAATTAAATTCAAACCAAGAAAAAAAGAAACCGAACCAACATAAAGAACAACATTTTTAATTAATATACACACAAAGACCGCGTGAAATGTATAACACAATTAAAATCGATAAAAGGTCAACAACTGTCATAACAAATTTTACTGCTCAAATAATAATTCATAGAATTTGTCTCTTAAATTAAATCACATCTTTTCTCGAAAAAAATTTATAATCACACATATTTCAAAATATATATTTCTGTGTTATAAATAAAATTTTTATATTTTGTTATTTACAAATTTATCCAATTTATGTACAAAACATAAATTAGTAGCGAATGTATAGGCATGCGAACAAGGAAGTTTTATGTGGATTGCATAACACGCATTCCTCATGAGCAAGTTATTCAAGCATTATTACACAAATTATGCTGTTTATCATAATATTTAAATCAATTGCTGATCACAGCCTGTCACAACAATCTTTAAGTAATTTGTAATTTATGTTCTATTAAAATCATGCGATTGTTGTTCTAAAGGAATAAATTCTTTGTAATCATAATTATGATATAAATTATATATAAATATAAAAATTATTATATATACAATTTTTGTAATCATACTCTCTCTCTCACACACACACACACACACACACACACAGTTTCCGATATCAAAAAAAAATTTGCGAGCGAAATTAATTGCATTACATACATCATATAAATGAGGAATAATATGTATTAACATGCATTATGTCATTTATGCTAATAGATGATTATGAAAGCGATGATTTAAGAAATATCTGGCAAAAAGTAAAACCACGGAATTATGACCCTATCTCGTATTTGTGGCCGCGATGGCTTCCTGAGTTGATAACTTTACGAGGCGTCCATGATATTATTCACGCCGCAAAAAAAATTCCTGTCGGCTTAATTCTATTTGTGTGGCTATTGCATATTATTTTCTGGTATCTATTAGCAGTATACTTGGATAATATTAATCCGGGGAAATTTGGCAGTGCAAAGCCCTGGTACTATTTATGCAAGGTAAATTTAAAAAATGTATAATTCCAATATTGTAAAACTATTATTTTTTAATCAAAATAACACCGAAACGTGGTACTCTCTAATTGTCAATTAAAAAATACATAAAGGCTATAAGAGTAAAACGCGGTGTTGTTGCGCACAGTTTAAAAATTCTTTATTTACTTCTCACATGCAGAGAAGTCTTACAATAAGAACGTTTCGACTCCGATTCGAGTCATCCTCAGCTAACGAAAAATAACATTACATAATAGTCTCGCGCGGGGGAACGAACTGTACTTATAATAGTACAGTTCGTTCCTCCGAACTGACAAGTCACAATACGAAATCATGATTATTCAAGAGTGATATATGAAAAAGTTGCAAAGTTCTGTGTAATTCAATGTGATTGGCGAGTTTGACAACGTGTAGTCCTCTTTGGTGAAGCAAATTAATCCTCCAAAAAAGGGGGACGGTCACTGGACAGTCAACCAGCGAATTATTGTCCTTGGTCTTGAAACCGGTGGATTGCTCAGCCAGTGAGAAGACCGCGCGCGAGACTATTATATAATGTTATTTTTCGTTAGCTGAGGATGACTCGAATCAGAGTCGAAACGTTCTTATTGTAAGACTTCTCTGCATGTGAGAAGTAAAGAATTTTTAAGCTGTGCGCAACAACAACCGCGTTTTACTCTTATAGCCTTTATGTATTTTTTATTATTTTTTAAAATCACCTCATATAAATTATGCGCAATAATATTCTTTTTAACGTTAAATTGTTTATATTTATTTTATATTTTTAAAAATATAAAATAAATATAAACAACGTTGAATAGAATATTATTGAAAATATAAGAGAGTGATTCTTACGTAATTTTCATTAAAAAATACAAATATATTATCTAGAAACCTATTTATGACAATGACGAATTAACGATTCGAGGTTCGACTAATTGGTCGGCAGTAGAGCACACACCATCATACATAAAGGTACATATGACATTATGTCTAGCAAATTTACACGCAATTCTGACATAACATTTATTTAAAGCAACTCATAGCCGGTATTTATAATCAATTCTTATTTGTCTTAAGTAAAACGTCTTAAGTAAAAAAATGTCTTAAGATGATAATAGAGAAAGGTCATACTGACATACCATTTTATTTTTAGATTATATTTTTTAAACAAAAACTCACAATAAAACTGTGAAAATATAAATACAAACTTGAAAATACTTTTTATCAAGTATAGCCGTTTTTATAATACTGTTTCATATTTTGCAATAATTAATGTTCTTGTAACATAACTAAAAATAAGCGACTAAGAAATTGAACTCCAAAACTAACATAGCAAGCAGTATTGGCAGAATTCAGACGTGACACCATTCTATCACCTCTTTTTTCTTAAGGCGGTTTTATCAGTTTTACAATTACAAGCAAATGTTACTTTGTGCCGGACGTCTCAAACGCATATACAGTCGAAAAATTAAAATTATTTTTTCATATTTTTGGGTCATATTTTTTCAAATTTCAAAGCTGAGTGTTTATTTCTTTAATTATCTAAGTAGATCCTGTTTCTATCACTTTAATACGATGTAATATGTTTAGTTTCTGAGAAATAAAGTATCACTTTAGAAGGTCTATGTCGGTATTAGCGACCTTCCTTTTTGTGGTTGGTTTATGACATCTTAGAACATTATTTAATACGGCTTTAAATATAAAAACCGATTATGAGTACCGGTCAGTGTGCATAATTATTTTTACAAGTATGTCATTTACAAATTTGCATTCGCAAATTAACATCTTATAGCGTTTTGATTTTTTATTGCTCTGCAAATACGAATCATACATCGTTTTTTAAAGTATTGACATGTTAAAATAATTCAAAATCACTAAAACACAGAATAATAAAAACATTTGACAAAATATTTAAATTGTTTGCAAGAGGCGATTATTATTGTGTACGTACTACACTAATTTGCCATTAAAAATATCAAATAGAGAGTAATTTTCACAAGGCAATATTATCTATGTCTCCTAATTGACTACTTATTTTAGCTGGTGCTTTGTATACTTGATTTACCATATTATATGATAAGAATGATGAAACAAATAATTACACTGTTAAAAATAGCATTAAATTTAAGTACATTAAATTTAATGTATCAATAACTGAAAATCATGTGGATGAAATTAGTGCATTTTTGACAACATTAAATTTACATTAAATGTATACATTAAATGTTTTTTAATGTACCTGCTTGAAATTTGCTTCCGTTACATTACATTAAATTCTGCTGCCGATTTTTAACAGACTTTTATTAAACGTAACGGTAAAATGACATGCTAATCGCAACGATTCTCAGTGCTGAATGACTTTTCATAATGAATAAGGCTTCATGCAATGTCTGTGTTTCAAGTCCGACGAATATGCGGCGCATAGTTTGCGTAGGCTGGAGATTGTAAAAATGGTTATTCAGCACTAACAATAAAATCCGCTGAGACCGACATAGTCTCACCTTCTCACCTTTATGTTTGACATTTTCGTCAGTCAGATTTTCACTTTTTATTAATTACATCGATATCATTTATGAATTTGCAACGCAAATTAATACATCTTAGCATTTTGCTCTTTCATTATTCTGCGGATACAAAATCGTCTATCTTTTTTTTTTAATAACAATTTATAATTTACATTTAAATTATTTTTAAAAAACGATTGTTATTTAATACAAAAACTAATTTGTCTTTTAATGGTCAAGAAAAAATAATTTTTACGAGACATTAATAATTACCTCTCAATTGGCTATTTATCTTAGCTGGTATTCTTCGCATAATTGATTTACATATATGAATAATAGTCATGTATTCGAGTGAGATGTGTCAGAAAGGAATTTGGCAAGTTTGGCGAACGTATTACGGCTGTAAATGATGTAACGATCGACTTTTATCATCAAGAATTCAGTGTCATTCTAGGCCACAATGGCTCCGGCAAAAGCTGTTTGTTAAAGATGATTATCGGTAACAATAAAAAATAAATTTGTCACCTACTTTTGCTACTCAGTTATTAATGAAAGTGTAATATGTGACAGGAATGTATAAACCGACTCATGGTCATGTTTACTTGGAGAACGGATCACTATATCCGATTGGTTATTGCCCACAAGAAAATATATTAGTGAATTATTTGACGACGATACAGCATCTCTATATATTTGGCATGGTAAACATTCTTTGTAAATAAAACGTAAGAGATGACAGCGATAATTGACGTCCCACGTATTTTAAGTAATGTTTTTAATCTAAATTAATTATTTTAATATGGTAATAATTATTTAATATACAAAATATTAATATATGTTGACGTAGATTCTTATAATTAAAAATCCAAGTATTTTATATAAAATTTTAAAAATTTATAACCAATAGTATAATATATATGACGTAGGCTAAATTTACATACTTAAAAAGTACTGAAAATAAACACCACCTTCATTTAAATAAGAACCGGTTTTCTAATGTAATAATTTATAATTATCTGATTTAATATTTGAAAGCAAACTGTTCGTTTTTCTCTCTTTCTCTCTCTTCTCTCTACCTATTAATTTACCAGTTGAACAAGATGTAGGAGAAAAAAATTAATACATTTGCTTAATATGTAAAATAACTGTGGCGTAATATTTTCACGTTTAAATTTGAACTGTACATTAAAACTCAACTTATCACAAGGGTCAAATGAAAACTTATTAACAATAAATTTTGTTCATTGATATTTATTAAATAATATTTTCTATTTTACGTACAAAGTCTTAAATAATAAAATTTTTAATTAGTAATTATCTTAATTAAACTTAAATAAAGTTAATTTTTTTATTAATCCAAGTGATTTTCGATTGTTAAATAAATGATTTAATCTAAATTGTTATTAATAAAAGTAAATTTAAGTTCAAATATAATATTACTAATATAATAGTACATAATCAGAATTGTGTGTGTTGTAAGAGTTATCAACTTTTTAAAATGTTTACATCTTATTCAATAACGCAATTCTTGTTTTAGATAAAAGGAATGACTTATATGGACGCTTATAGGGAATCATTAAAGTTGTTAAAACAGCTCGACTTAGAAAATGTGAAGGATACGAAAGCGAAATCTTGCTCCTTTGGTACGCAAAGAAGGATTTGTCTAGCAATGGCACTTATTGGCAATACTGATGTGCGTTATTTAAGTTATATAAATTTAATAAATTATAATAAATCCAAAAATTGAATTAATGACAATAAATAAAATTGGAGCTTATCGTTTAGTTTAAATTATTAAAATATAAATTCTCATAGATCCTCATTCTCGACGAACCTACATACGGTCTCGACCCTGAGCACAAAAGGCAGATATGGGATTTACTTTTAGTAAATAATTTTCTTTGAATAGATTGTTTTAAAATAGAAATAGAAAAATCATAATACGCAACATATTTTACAGGATATAAAAAGACACAAGACGATACTAATGGCAACGCATTCCATTGAAGCTGCGGATTTTCTTGCTGATAGGATTGCTATAATTGCAAACGGAAAGATCGAATGTTACGGCTCGAAAATGTATCTAAATCGTCGATATGGTAAGATTTAACTTTCTTATTGACAAATTAAACTTTATAAAATAAAATCAATCTGTTAAAGTAAAAGAAGAATTTAAAGACGTTAGCCATTTTTTCGATTTTATTAATCAAACTCTTCCAAAATTAATTGGAATTAGGGATCGGTTATGTTCTGAGTTTATTGGTACAAGAAGATTGCAATGTGGAGCGAATTCGTACAGAAATACAAGAATTTTCAGCAGATCCAATTACTCTGCGAAGCACGATGGGATTAGTAATAAGATTCGACGTGCCAAGGAATAGTCGATTTACTAAATTACTCCAACATTTAGAAGTCAACAAAGAAGAATTGAAAATTGTGTCGGTCGCATTAACTGCTGCCAGCATCGAGGGACAATTCCTCAGGTGTAATGATGTTTAATTTCAACATTTATTTCCTATTTAGGATTATTAACAAATTCCTATTTATATCTAAATGTTAAAGCTAAATATAATATTTTCCATTTATAAAATATGTATTATTAAGAAAGATCATTTTACTTTTTAATTTTTAATAATATACACGTAAATTTTAGACCAGTTAGTACCAACGTTAATTTGTATTTAGAATAGGTTTAGAAAGCCAATTTAAGGAGCGAAGCGTGAAATTACCTAGCAACAAGTACGAACTCATTGTGCAACAGAGGCGACGGCACTTGTTACAGACAGGTAAAATTTTGACACTATTGTTTATCAAGTTCTAAAATATAAAATATAGTAAATAGCAATAAATGTAGTAATAATTGGAATTTATTTATCAATAATGAATCATGCAAAATAATTTAACAATAATATAATAAATACATGACACTGGACGTCATAAACATGTTAATTAAATTACGTTCTTAATTAATTAAATGTTAATCTGAAATATAATCATTAGCTGTGCCATGGAAACGATTGACCGGTAACGCTTTATGGCGGCAGCAAATTTTCGCGATGTTCTACAAGAAATTAATGCACATCGTATCGTCCTGGAAAATATACGCATTTTCAGTAAGTTTCTCGTTCTGTTACAAAAAAAATATAACATGCTACGTATCTATATTATATTATATATAAATGATCAAAGTTGTTTTAGATAATCTTGGCGATTATTACGCTCACTTTGGCCACCATGATTGCCGAGTTGAGCAGTTTCACTCTCTTTGACACGAGGTAAGTTGATTTTACTTGCCACTAAAAAAAAAGAAATAATTTTCTTTTAAAATTGGAGATATTCAACCGTTCATGTAATACATACANCAAATTGAAATAAGAACGCCTTGTACGGTCAAGTTGGATCTTAGTGCTTTTTATAAATTTTACTTGTGTGATTTTTATATACCTTTTTTCAAATTCAACCGACTACGCGCCGAATTACTTTTCCGGTCATAACGCAACTCTAATTCTAATAACTCTATAACTCTATAAATTCTTTACAGTTTTTTCATGGGGGATAAGGGGTCTAACATCAAGATGCAAGTTAGCATCGCTAATTATTAAATTATTTCTAATTTAATAAATGTGATACCTGTTCATGTTCAACTTAGAGTTGCGTTATGACCGGAAAAGTAATTCGGCGCGTAGTCGGTTGAATTTGAAAAAAGGTATATAAAAATCACACAAGTAAAATTTATAAAAAGCACTAAGATCCAACTTGACCGTACAAGGCGTTCTTATTTCAATTTGTAAATTTTCTTTTATGTAAATAATATATATATGTTATAATAAATATATAAATTACTGCAATGTTTACTATGTCATTTTATAGAAATTGTACGTTATCTTTTAGTAATCATTTACGTCGCTGTTATTAAAATGCAATAACATTTTTTTACTAAAATGCAATAAACAGCATAATATACTACCATTATATAAAGAAATTACTTATTATATTTTGACACTTTATTTTTATACATAAAGATTTTTTGCTTTTCAAGTAATTACATAAATCTGTAAATAGTTTAGTACTAATAGAAAATTACGTTGCATTTTTTCATGATACATAAAAAATATACAAGGCACATTTAGAAATTTTACGATAGATATTTTATGCGCAAGGGATAATTTTATAAACTAAAAAAAATTAAAATAGGTAATTATTTCTGTAGCGAGAGGATAATGAATCTGACGAGTTATATAGACAAAGGTTTTCACGTGTTATATTATGCGGCTGATGATAAGTCCACGAGAGACTTCCTTGTCACATTGTACGTTACTAGCCAAGCATATAGTGAAAGGCATAATTATCATATCTCCAAAAACATCCCAGCCACAGATCTTATGGCTCACCCTGACTTACATTCGATAGAGGTATCGTAAAAAAATGTATCCTAAAAATTTTACAATTATTCATCATTTTATAACAGTTTAGAGACCGTTACGTGATGTCCATGGATATATACGCAGACGGACGTGTACAACTTATGTATTCATCCACTGCTATGCACAGTGGACCAATCGCATTAAATTTACTGCATAATGCGTTACTGCGTTATCATTCCGGTTCAGAGGATTGTTGGATCAAACTGACTAGTCGACCATTAATTCGTCCGGGACAGGTAATATCTTCGACAATTAATTAATGTAATTTAATTAAATTTTAATAATTTTTCATTACATTAATTAAAAATTTTAAGCTTATCTACTTTTGTGTATACAAAATAGATTATTTATAGATATTATATAATAACTAAAGTTAAGATAAACCAGCATTTCTTAATATTTGAAAAATTAAAATGTTTGTGTGTTGTTGTGTATAAAAATTATTAATTTAAAAAAGAAAAGGTGAATATTCTGCATTTTTCACGTCTCAGTATTTAAAAAGTTTAAATATGATGTTTACAGTGGCAACATTTGTTGGTCCACCCACGTAGCATACGGAATTGGGAAAACGCTGCTATAATAATAACTTTATTCCTTCTTTTACCTTCCATTGACATGGGAATACGAGAACTAAATACACGCTCAAAGATGCTGCAAACCAATGCGATCGGTGTATCTCCGCGAATCTATTGGATTCCGATGTATATTATTGATTTCCTTCTCTATACGTTTTCCATAATGCTCTTTGGAATTATTATCTTAACTATCTACAGCCGCACACTGTATTTCTCAAATTTAGAGATTGGTAAGAATTTCAAATTATGCGAAATATTTATCTCTGCTCGTATTTCCTATCAAATCTTTTATATTTTTCAATTTATTACAAATTATTTTTTTTTTATTTCGCAAACTTTGCGATAGTAAAACATTATTATAAAACAAAAATGTTGTGTATTTATGGATGTATGTATTACATAAGAATTAGAAGTTCAATCCTAAAAATACCTGTAATTGATTTCAGTCCAAGTGATAATGATATTCCTGTGTTATGGAGGGTGCGCCATTCCATTAGGTTATTGCATACAACTTTTTACAAGGAAACCACAAAATGCGTACCTAATCATGATACTAATCAATTTTGTAGCGTGTCAGTAATTAGTTACAATAATTTATTTAATTGATTCTATATTGCTTCAGGAAAAGAACGATTTTGCTAAAATATATAAATATTTTGCCAGATAAAAATCTGAAAATAATTACATTAGACACTCTAATTGGTTTCTAAAATATCAAAACTTTTTTCAACATTTTCATCATGTTTAAGCATCTTACATAATTGTGTATTTTAATAGTCCAACATAATATTCCCAGGTAGTACATGTTGGTTCCGTTTTATAAACGTTTATATAGTTTTATAAAGAATTAATAGAAAACGTTATACCAGAAAAGTTTCTAAAACCATATAATTTATAAAATATAATTTTTATGTTTCTGCACAGTTAAGAAAAATTTCTATAATTTCAAAAACGTATTTTTTGCAGAAAAGAAACATTTTATCTAACGTTTTTCAAGTGAACATTTTAACTCATAAGAAACATTTCTAAAACGTATAAAACGCGGTTATAAAAAGCTTATAAAATATTCCGGACAAGCGTTTATAAAACATTTTTAAAACGTGTAGGTGGATTATTTTCAGATATTTATCTGACAAAATTTTTATATACTTCATTTTAAAACTGTTCTTTCCGTGATTTATCAATTTTACTGTAAAATATAACATTCAATTTAATTTTGCGTACCAAAATATGTGTAATTAAATATAGAATACATTTTGCAGTGTTATTGGTCAACAGCTCTGTTATTTTTCCATTGGTATTTCGCGTACTCAGCAGTACCGGAAGATATGTGTTAGAGTTTCTTGTACATATATTTCCACCATACATTTTAGCTTGTGCTCTAAGCAATTACTTGATGCTAAATTTATATAATAGACAATGCAGCTACTTTCATACTTGCGATACAGAATTTTATATCGAAGATCCTTGTTGTCGTAAGCTCATAAAAATTATCATTATTACAATAATCTCTGCAATACAATACTATTAATATGATACATTTCAGAAAATTGTCAAGGAGAAAATTGTTACAAGCAATTAGATGTAATGCTGATTAAACAATTCGGCTCTGAATATGATCACTCGGTCATAGACGACATACTTTTAATGATATGTCAAATGTTCGCCTTTTATATAGTGCTAGAGATTTTCGAAGACAAGAATCGTAGAAAGTGGTACAGTTATTACATGCCTCCCATGAAAGATGATGATATTATAGAGTCGGAAGTTATGAAGGAAAAGAAGCGAGTCGAAGAATATATGAAACGTAAAAAAAAAATATAATGGAAAATGAAAATTATCTATTATATTACTTGCGCTTTCTCTTTCTCCCTCTCCAGCGAGCGCGCGCGCGCGCGCTCGGTCGCTCGCTCTCGCTTTCGCTCTTAATCTCTTTTTGAAGCTTATAAATATGTGATACATTCTTTTATTAAAAAATTATATAAAAAATTTTTACTTTTTACTAGAAAATATTTTATCTATTTTTCCTCATACAGATTATAACGAAACAAAATTGCTTCCATCGCGAGTTGCTCTCGTTGTCCAAAATTTGACAAAGGAATACGCTGGAGAAGCGGTGGTTCGAGGAATTAACTTTAATGCAAGTAAATTTATCTAATTGTGATTGAATGATTTGTTACTGTTTATCTTTCATTTTACTATATAATCATTATGGAAAAATAGTCGCGATAAAACTGTTGGAACTAATAGGGTATAGTAATAGTTTCAAACAACTTTTTAATAACTTCTAATTTTTTGCGAGTACAATAGTATTTTTCCACGAGAAAATATAATATTAAATACACATATTTTTCTACTTAGGTGTACAACCAAGAGTGTTTCGGCTTGTTAGGATTTAACGATGCGGGAAAATCAACAATATACAAGATGCTGATGGGTGAGACAAAAATGTCGGCTGGAAAAGCAATTTTATATGGATACGAATTCACAAGAAACCCTGATATGGTGAGCATTATCTTATTATTCTTCAAAAATGCAACAAAGTAATTATATCATTATTGCATAATTTTTCTACATCCAACATTTTAATGTCTGATTTATTTTTTAGATAGCATTTTAATTATTAGAAATTTTTTATTGTTTTATATAAAAGTTTGTAGGTATGATAGGATACTGTCCGCAAACTAACGGATTGAGCGATTTCATGACAGGAAGGCAATACTTGCAGCTACACGCGGCACTTCGCGGTGTCCCATATAAGCATATCAATAATGAAGTGAACAAATGGCTGGATGTATTAGGTAAAAGTGTGCAATATCAAAATCAGAACGAATTAAAATTTTCTTGCTTTGTTTAAAATATTTCAAAGTATTAAACACTAAATAATCTTTAATAATAAAATTCATTTCCTAGATATGTTAGATTTTGAGAATTTAAAAATCTCCCACTATCCCTGGGGAATTCAAAGAAGACTCTGCATACTGCAAAGTTTGGTCGGCGATTTGCCGATGATATTTATGGACGAACCTTCCGCTGGAATCGACCTGATGAGCAGACACGCAATCTGCGAAATTTTGCATCAGATACGAGAAATGGGAAGATCTATATTGATCACTACGCACAGGTCAGTTCGCAACAAATAAATACAAAATACACGTTAGATTCGATTTTATGAATTTTAGTATGCGAGAAGCAGAAGCAATGTGTTTGCGCGTTGGTATTATGGCTAACGGCCAATTTACTACAATTGGATCTTGCGAGCATCTAAAGGCAATGTACGGCCGTAACTTCATATTAAATATTAAAATAGTACCAGGATATCAGCTTGCGCATCTCGAGAAGATCAAGAATATTATTTGCGAAAGCTTTCCAGCAATAAGATTCAAAGACAGTTATTTGGTAAGTGGGACACAATTTTACATACAGATCTGATTTACTATTCTTCGATAATCTGGTTAAATCAAAAACGAGTTTCAAAGATTTTAATAAAATAAAAACTAAGAAAGAAATTTAATTCTTATTATATATTTATTTAGTATATAGTAAGGTATAAAATACACACACAAGATTTATATAATATATTGTTTATATAAATCGTACATATTTTATATGTTATAAGATATAAAGATATAAGATGTATATAATAAGATATACACTGTTAAATTCGTATTGTCGAATTGTACCCAATGAGTCACTTTTCAATCATTCCTATGACGTCACTGCTTTTACTTAATACAACGTCGTTAAGTTAGCGAAAACAATGAAGTTAAAGAATTTAATTCAAGAAATGTATTAAATTTGACTCAAATTTAGTCTATTTATTAAATTCATACATTAACATTATAAACGCTTACTTTGAAACTAAGAAATGCAACTACAGAAACGTGCTGATTAGATGTAGTTGTTTTTTTTAATCACATGTTCTGCGTTAAAATAATAAATTTCGACACACGCACATGGAAGTTAGAAATAACATAATGTTATTTAATTCAAAGAATTGATTTAAGTTTAATCCTTTAATATATTCAACAGTGTATATTGTTGTTACACATTTATTTTTACTTTGCCGCAGGGTGTTCTTAAATACGAATTAGAGAGTGGCATTTCGTATAGTTACGTGTTTGATAAACTCGAAAAGCTAAGGCAGAGATACGTATGGATCACAGACTTTTCAGTCACTCAACCGTCAATGGATGAAGTATTTCTAACTTTAGCAAAACAGCAAAGGGAGCATCATAAAAAATTGACATTTTACGAACATCTACGTTCGTGGATTGTACGTATCATGCGTCAAATCAATTTCGTTGTCACATAGTAGTTCCTTGTACATATAACTATGTGCATATTTTTTATTATTGTATAAATGTTTTTAATTTGTTAATTTTTATATTTGTTAAGTAATATTAATATTTATGTATTAACGTTATTTCATCTGTGTTAGTGGAGATCCGGACCGAATAAATATTTTGATTTAATATTACGGTTATGATTTAACAAAAAGGTGGAATAACTATTTTGGTTTCGGTTTTTTAATCAAAGAAGAAAGCGGAAACTGTTTAAATTCTAGGATTTTTTCGGTCATGATTACGGTTCTTTCACAATTACTTATCCATTTCTACATTTTTCGTTTTTCTATTACACAATGTAATTTTTTATGTGTCTTTATATTTCTATTCTGCCTGTATACGTAAAAAGAAGAAAAAAAAGAAAGTAAAAATTATTGAGAATAGAACAACAAAAAATGTGGAATGAAATAATTTAAATATATATACATATAAAGATAGAGAAAAATAATATAAAAATATTTGAAATAATACTAATCTCTTTATATTTTACATTTTTTTAAAATACTTGATGGTACTTCTCTATTATCAGAATTGAAAATTTATGAGTCTTTATGAACTTGAACATTCGTTTTCTTCCATTTTTTATATTTTTGTAACTAAAATGCATTCTGGAAAGCGCATTATCAGTGCAATTACATCGTTCTATCTTTATCGTTTGTTAGATGTAAAACAAAGATAGAATGATTCAATAGCTCTAACAGCACGCACCCTCTATGCAACCAGTATCACACGCAATCAATTATGTTCGTGCTCATATTATATAATAAAAAGCTCGCGTTTATTAAATCTTATAATCTTATAAAGAGAATAATATAGATAGATGAAGTATTATAATAATAAAAATAATAAATTATATATTAAGAACCAGAAAAATCCGAAAAAAACGTAAATCAAAAATAATTTTATTAATCCTGATATAATTCTGTTATTATAAATTTTGTAAAATTTGTGTACGGTTCATGATTTTAATTCCACTAAAGAAAAGGTTATGGAACGGTTATTGGCTCCGGTTCCAGTTCGATCTGGATCTCTCTCTGTTAGTACTATTTCTTGAAACATATCGTAAATTTGATCCAATATTATATCAACATTTGCGATATAAATATAACTTTAAATACATAAGTAAATTAGATATACAAATAAAAATATAATTAAAATTAATCATTGAGTTTTCTCTATATACAGCATGCTATTTTCTGCAGAATTTTTTTCAAATTCATTTTATTATTTCTTTGTTAACTATTTATTTACCTAACTTCTTCATTTTTTTCCAAGAAATCATCTCCCATTGCATTATTGCTTGACACTTTGTCTCTTTTTTTTAATACTAAAACTCTCAATTTCTATTTCATCGTTATTCGAAGAATTACATTTCACCCTCTTTCCTCTTCAGACTTTTGTCTCTTCGGCAAAGATAAATGTTCACATCTCCGCTATCATCTATTTTGTCCTGATATTCATATAATTCTACGTTTTTTTTGCTCTCCACTATAACTTTTTGTCAAATAAATTCATCATACGAGCTGATAATCTGCATAAATGCCGAACTCAAATCCTTCTTCAAGGAAGGCATAAAATACATATTCAATTTTCTGTAAAGTAATGGCGGCCTTCCTTCTACATTAATCGTAGTCGCAAACAGTTTATAAGGTCTTGTTTCGTCAGTATGATAATGCAAATGCATTATCACATTATGAATATTATTAGTGTAAACGTCTCTCACGTTGTACATTGTCAATCTGATTAAAGTAACATTATTATTATGATATATGAAGCCATTTTGGATTTTCAAAAATAAGTTCTGAAAAAAATATTTTTAATCAATCTAATTAATTAATATTAAATTATATAATAAATAAGTAAAGCTAAATAATAAAGTAATTCTGCTAATGTAGTTACTGTAATAGGTACGAGACTTTAATATTACATTTTTAATATATTAAAAAATAAGCAACAAGTATATCATTTCTTATGCAAAATTCTTTTATAATTACCTTCAACTCAATAACCTGTTTTAAGCGGCGGAAGTAGCAATCGATTTTCTGCTGGCAACTTTATAAAATGTGCTTTATATTATTCAAATCATCAGGATACCGCCATAATATGTCATTCACGTTGATGAAATCAGGCAGTACACATTTGTCTAATTTTCCATGGCCATCGTCATCTATCAATATCTCCATCGTGTATGAATCACAAGATTTTTCTTAAACAACGCTCTTATCCACTGGACCTAATTCGTTTGTAACGTAAATAAGTTTTCATGAATATTATGTATAAATAAAATGACAGTTTACATAAATATAAATTATAGTACATGTAATGTGTATTGAGTATTTCAAATTACGTATTACAATGCGAGAGAAATTCTTAATTTCCCAAGTCGACTCATGTTTATGTATGTGTTATTCAAGAAAGGTTAAATTATACCAACAAACATAAACTTAGTTTACAACAAGATTTTTGTCAAATCAAATGAGATTGTTCGATCTCTTTATGCTTGATTTTTCATAGAGAGAAAAGGAGGAAACAATTTCAAATTTTTGCTTTTAATATGCAATTTAATACGCTTCTAATTCGTATGACTTATAGCGACACTTCTATAAATTTGAAACATAGTTGAAAATTATAATTTTAATTAAATAATATAAGAATATCACAAATAAAAATTGTTCTTTTATATAGAAAAATAAGAATTATTATAAGTTAACAAACAAAAAAATAAGAAAGAAAAGTCAAATTAATATATTAAGTGTGAAGGATAAGAAATAATTAAAATTATATGGAAAGGGCATAGCAGGATAAGTATGTGTATGCTGCCCCCGCACAAATCTGGTCGAGATTTTTACTATAAGTTGGTAGTCATGTAAATTTCCCAAAAGATTATATCTGAAAAAATTTTTTATGGGAGTTATGGGGGTAAAACTGAAAATTAAAAAAATAAAATTTCTCTTCAATAGATGGACCGATTTCGACGAAAAAAAATATGTTATGGGGATCAACGGGGATAACGGTGTTTAAAAAAAATTATGAAATTTTTTTTCGAAAAAGAATCGGTTGAAAAAAAATTTCAAAATTTTTTCAAATTTTTTTTATTGTATGTACTTGAGATACTATCACTATTTTTTACTAAAAACATCCNATCTTCAACTTATCTAGTATAACATATTAAATTTTCAAAACAACCGGAAGGGTAGTACATAGTTTAAAAAATTGAAGATTGTCAGTCGCATGCCGCGTACGATTTGTCGGACGGAGCACAATAGATAGAACGTCACAATATTCATCTATTTTGTCATTTGAACTGTTCCTGCGATCTTCAATTGTTT
>QKQZ01016906.1:0-31204 GCA_003595255.1 Solenopsis fugax | reverse complement strand
TGAGCGTACGGACCGAGACTATTGTCGACATTTTTTTCCTTTCGAAAATGAATTGCCCCGGGAAAGCCGATGCCGATGCCGATGGAAAGGGCGATGCGATGGAGAGAGCGTTGATACGTGCCGCGGCATGGATGGCGCCGGGCGCCGGGCGCCGGGCTTAAAGTGTCCGCCGCATTATCGCCAAGATGCGGCCGACCGACCGCTTCAGGCATGCATGACCACGTAAACGGGATGCGGGTAACGTCACAGTTTCGCCGCATTCGTCCCATTTCTCGGTCCATTTCCATTAATCCCGCAATGTCGAGGAAAAAAGAATGCAACATGACGGGGTGTGCGCGCGCTACGCTATCCTTATGAGATTTATTACGGTAGCTTATTCACGCTGTTTTAGATTTAATTTCTCGCTCGAATTCGTCAGTCGCAATAAATTAGTAGTGACAATGTTGTTGTAGTAGCACTCGCGAAATTTCCGTTGTTTAGCGGCAACTATACTCAACTGCCTTTCCACGCGTTCCTAATGTTGCGTTCCTAATGTTGATTCAACTGTTGTTGGAAAACGTTGTTATAACGCAATAACGCAATAATGATTGGAACCACTAGTGTTTGCAGTGCTGTCGTGTGCAATTGATTGAGATCTCGTGTTTGCGGTTAGACTTGTGTATTACTGATAACGCATAAAGGCTGCTTATGTTTTTTTTATGCTTTAAGAGGATGCCATACTGATGGGAATTACCGACACATTACAGTGTTCATTAATTTTCGAATTGGCTCTACAGATCACAAAATCCTTTTGCAGAATAAAAGTACGCACCAAAACAAAGTCCGAGCTGGTAAATTTTACGAGAAAATCGAACAAAAAGTTAAAAATTTATTTATTTTCGGCTCGTGGATCTGTCACCGAGGTTAACTTTTGTCATTTACTGATGTTCTGTAGCTCGTATGTATGAAATGAGACCAGCCCGGACTTCAGAAAACTCTAACGAACAACACTGACTACGTGTCATTTCAATCAAAAACCTAACAAAAAAGTTTAATACCTAAACAGCTGCACGTGTACAAATTTCGCTTAGCGCACATAAACGATGACAAGCAGAGCAGGGATTGTGTGCAAAAGTAATTGATAGGTCTTTTCGCAGATGGCACTACAATCGAAAAACAAAGACAGATCTATGCGTTGGACAAAGAGCGTTAGCTTGGTGTTAGCATTCCCCCTTTCCCTTCTGCAGAAAAAATAATCTGCAGTACCGACGTTGAGGAAGTTCAGCTTTAGGTATAGCATCCTCTTAATTACATCCACATCCACGCACACATACACATTTACATTTTTACATCATGATACTGATGAAAACAAATTTATATAAAATTTCTGACCAGCTTTATAGAGATGAAAATGTTAAATGGTATTCTACGTAGCGGCACTTTGAAAACTACGTGAATTTTGCCAACTTGGGTAATTTTCTCACATATTTTCACTACGCCTTTTTCTACGAGAAACTTGGAAACTCAAATAGCTTTTCTTTTCTTTTATGATTTCAAATCCATCTTGTACGCGTTCGCTCTCAACTCAAAACAATTCTCATATACTTTAAAAAAGCTTTGAAAAAGTTATTAATTTTACAAATTTTCAAGATTTAAATCAGTATGTATTTGATCTTTGAATTAAACGTAAGAAAAAAATACATTTAAGAACTATTTGACTGTAAATGATACATTTGTTAACTTTATATATAGTATAAATTACAAGAACGGAAATATAAATATATAGAGTACAAGTAGAAATTGCATGTGATGCACAAATAATTTTTTGCTTTATTTTAAATAGAATTTTATTATATTAAAACTTATTCATTTCTCGCATAATGTTATAATATTAGTATAATATAACAAAATTTTTGACGAGTTTATTAAGTCTGTGACATGTTTGTAAAATTTTCACGTAGTAGTAATGGAAATATAAGATACTTTGAAACACAAACTGAGAAACAAAACTTGGCGTGCAGTTTCATAGTTAAATCCTTGAATGCGAGTAAATTCTCTAGAATAGTTTCTGCAGGCGAGATGTCACTAGAATCTTTGCATTTGAATTACTTTTTAAGAAATCAAATTAACTTTTCTTCATGACTATACACCACAACTAAACTTTCTGTATATTTTTCCTATAATACAAAAAAGATTGATTTTTTGTAAATGATTCTCATAGATTTAAACGCGTCATTTGAGAATCGAGGACCGATTTGGATTGTTGCGCGTAATTCAGTTTATTGACATTTTCCATTAACTCGGATTTGCGGTACATATGACGTAACATCCGGTAGTTATGCTGATTTTGCGGTATTATAACAATAAATCGACAATAAATGATAAGTTCGTATAGATGATAAAATTTTAGAGCAAAATGAAGCAAAATAGGACTCAAAAATAGAACATTAATTACACTGATATATTGTGCGATATACATATAATAATATATAATATCATTGATATATATAAAAAATAATGCTCCAACTACATAGAATAAATCCACAAAATTAATCACAACAGAAAATTTATTGCATAAACAATTAAATTATGCATTATGATGATTTGTTACGTATGAAGCTTCAACTATATGGTAACAATAATTAGTAGATTAACAAGGCGATAATCTCTAATGAGTTAATAAATTGCATCAATAAATTTTATTAAGAATTCAACTATCCTCTTCTCGCTTGTATAGGATTTAGATAATATTATTTGTGCTTAATCCGATATATCTAGCATATGAAGGTAACTGATCATAACCGATTAGTGTGGTTATCGTCCGAATATAACTGCTATCCGGCTTTTCATACAAATGTCGATTTAATTGGTTAATAAATTTTCGAAATCAATCGACGCAAAACTCGTTTTGCAAACTGACTACTGCTTGTGTTAAATCGAAAAATGACTATAACTCGAAAATGGTGCATTATTTCGAAATATCAATGCTTATTTGTTTTTTCAACACTGAAAAAAATTTATAGTAATAACAGTGCTGGATATTATTATATGATCCAGAAGTCTCGAGTTCGAATCCTACTAGAATAAACGTATTCTGTAAAGAATACATATATACATATACAACATTAAATCAATTTAAATATCTTTCAAGTGAAACCATACATTAAAATCTTGTAATATACAATTTCTATAATCTTTAATAAATAATAATTTTAAGACTTTAAGTAAACATTTTCTTATTTTCATGTTTAACTTTATTATTTATCAGAAAATAATAAATATAATATATATTTACTGTATTGTAGATAATATTTTTTATAAATTAAGAATGATTTACTTAATAGAAAAATTATTATTTAAAATGAAATTAGTATTATTGGAAAATCACTAATTTATAAAAAATAAAATTTATATTTCAATAAACGTTGATTATATTGCATAAAATAGCTTATATAATTAGTAAATGTTTCACTATTAATACTATATAATAATAGGATAATTATGTTCATCAGATAAATTAACATAATGCATAAATAAATAAATACAATTCCTTATTTTAAGAAAATACATTTACAATTGTGTGAATATATTGTACATAATTTATTAAAATTAAGAAAAATTTTTTTCCAGTATACTTTTTTCTTAATGCATTATTTCAATAGACATATGATTTTAATACGAGTAAAGATTCTACAAACCGTTTTCAAGATACATTTTAAAGAGTGCTAGAATTACCGAATAATTTTTAAATTTTTTTTCTTAAACACTTTCGTACATAAGTTAAGAGGAAAGATATATAAAGTAGGAAAGACTATTGTAATTTTTGAACATTTCACTTTTTCCATAAACACACTGCAAAGAAATCACGTGGTACACTCACTGACACCACGTACTCTGCAAGAATTCATTTGTAGATATATATCAATAATCGTACACATAGCTATATACTCGTAATAATTTTTTTCTTCTTACTTTCTTATCAAAAATTTTCTTATAAAAAATCAAAAACTTTATTCAATGAACCAGTTATCATTTTTTCGGATGTAATTTTTTCTTTTTGTTCTTCTTGTATTTATACGTGCATGTATCTTTAATTATCATGATGACATCAGTCATTTTTACGGCAATTTATCTCAGATAGTTTTCACCCTCGAGGTTTTCACTTTGGAACTCCAAAGTGAATTCCAAGCTTTTACAAATACATAGTTTATCTACATAATTTAGCTTCTGTCACGAGATAACTATATAACAGATGAGAGAGAGAGAGAGAGAGAGTGCGTGCGCGCACGCGCGCGCGCGTGTGTGTGTGCGTGCGCGTGTGTGTGTGTGTGTGTGTGTGTGTGTGTGTGTGTGTGTGTTCAGTTTTACGAATTGTTTGATTTTTAGTAAATTTTCGAAGAAAGCATGGTTTGCAAGTTAAAATCTCAAGACGAAAATTATATAATTGAAATTATATTAACAATAAATAGAATAATTTTCAGCGTCAATTTTATTAAATTTCATTTTATTCATATTGATTTTATTTTGAAAATATTTTTTTTAACTAAAAATAAATTCATTCTTTTTTGTATATAGATATAGTTTTTCCTAGCTTTACATATATAACACAAACAGGCATGATTTTTTTATTGTATCCAATATAAATGTAATCCTGCACATATTGCATAATATAATTGCTGAGCACCTCTTGTTTTATTTACAATTATTTTCTGCACGTGCACACAAGTTTACTTTGCGTAGATTCTGGTAGTTTGACTCATCCCACGATTTATATACGACAACTCTGTCATAAGTCGCTCGCAAAATTAACTTGTCTTGAAAAAGGTATCAAAATGAAAGTACGTGATATTTTAGTTTTGCACACGAGATTTTTATCTCATATTTTCAGGATTTGTTCTAACTACATAAGAGATTGAAGACTAACAATAGTAGCGTACCGGACAACAAATATCAATTTAGAAATGTAGAATTATATAAAATAAAATAAAAATTTATTACGTTGTGGAAATAATTTATCGGAAATGTTATGCATAAACAATGCAAGAAGTAAATTACAGTCATAATTGTGAATTGATGATTTTCGATAGTTGTTTTCATTTATGTACGTATATATTATTTATGAAAATAACATCTTTTATGCAAATAAATGTTCGCGATTTTTACATTCTGATAAATTTTGTCACAAATAAAAGTAGAAATAAAAGTCTATAAATTGTTATCAAATTAAAAATTCGATATTTTTAGCAACAAATTTTATCATTTACAAAATATTTTCCATATTTTTTATCGTTTATAATTTTTTCTGCGTTTTTAATAGTTTATTTTATGATATCAGAATTCATTCTTTTTACACTTCACGATTCATATTTCTTTATTTTCGTACTGAAATAGCTACTCACATTGCTTTTGTTTTGTGAATAATGCTTGAGTCATCCACCATGCTCTCAATATGTTGCTTCCTTTTTGAATTTCTCTTTTTCTTACTTTTATCACATGAAATAAGAAGAGACACATTCGTAACATATATGCATAGTTCTAATATTACCTACAAGATGCATGAAAATATCCGTTCATATACATATAAGTAATTCATATAAATTTATTTGTATTATTTTCACTTTATCTCTTTCGTTCTCATTTTACCTCTCTTTCTCTCCCGCCCCCCCTTTCTTCCTTCTCTCTTTTTCTTCCTCTTTCTTCTCTTTTTTTATCTTTTTCATTATAAATTTTATTTTTTTATTATTCCGTTTATTTCCTAAAGATGTTCGCTGTTCGAGATACGAAATGTATTATACACATCGATCCAAGAGTCTGAATCTGTCAGGGAAATATAAAAGAGGACTTAAGTGAGATTTACTAGCAGGTATTCAGTTACTTTGTTATTCCGATGGTAATGTCATTATTTCATAATGCAATTATTAAATCGTTTATAGATTGCTTTCGATATTGTAATTGTCGATATTATAATCATTTTTACTATCAATAGAAATGTTACCATATTTTAAAATGTAATATTATATTATTATTACTTGTATAATATAGATACATTATTGTAAGAAATATACTCTGTATTAATTTTTTAAACGCTTTCTTTCGGCGATATAAAAGATTCAGAGAATATATTGGTACGACAGTTTAATGAAAGACGCGTTAATGATAGTGTTAGTAAAATTAAGAATGGCGAATTTCGGGGCCACATGAAAGTGACTACAGAATTCGGATGAGAATGCATAATGATTTATATATAAAAAGAGCAACGTATTAAACCATGAGGGACTACATACAGAATAATAAATGAGGTACATGCTGCATATTTTAACGATCAAAATGAAATTACCTCTGATATATTTCCGAGACCTAAATCCTGAGACATAAATATAGCTTTAGCTTGCCTTTCGTGTTAATCCAAAATTGAAGAAATGCGTGACGAGAAGATTGATTTGCTATCAGGCAACATCGATTGATTTTTCACGAGACAGATTATGGTACCTATTATACAGATTTAATAAGGAGCGAAGTAACGTAAATTTGTCAAGCTGATATAAAAAAAGTCTCGGATTGGATGTAAAAAATTTATATAGAAACAATCTATAAAAGTAGATGAGGCTTTTTTCATCTCTACATATTTTTAAGCATTCGTTGTCTTTTCTGCTAATGTGACAGTAAATTTTATAGTTTTAGTAATATTTGTAGTTTGATAAAAACTTGATAATTTTAGAGCTTTTCTTTTAACATATTTTTACGATATATCTTTCCGCTCTTTATTGCTGTTTATTATAATGTGTTTGGTTATCGTTTTACTATTTCAAATTTTTTAAATCATTTTAAATTATGTACGATAAATTATTATTAATTTAGTCACGAGGCATTTGGTCATGTTATACATGCTATATAAAGAGAAATTTAATTATATATTTATAAGCAATTGAAACCAATTAATGTATAAATCACTTGTAGAGATTCAAAACAATTTGGAAAGTATCGTTGCAAGATTGAAAGGGTGCACATTACGTATCAAAATTTTTGTAACCTGCGTTTAATTTTATAGTACGCAATATTCTTAATATATGAAAAGTTAACGCTTATGTAATTATTACTGTGTAATAATATCGAGAAACATTATTTATTTATATAAATTCGTTAAGGATTATAAATATAATTATAATAAGTGTAATAATAATTACAAAAAAGTTTATTATTTTGTAAAGAATATTAAGTCTTGTAAAAAATAAATGCTTTCGTATCTCTTCAAATTTCTCATCTGTTACATTTCTGTGTATTTGAGAAAATAATTTCCATATTACGATAATATAATATCGTGTGCGCGTCATTGTTTGAATAATGAAATATGAAGTAGATTTCTCATACATGCGCCGTTTATTTGAATTGAAAATATTCATGTAATAAATATGTGAAAGATTTAGTTGCGTGTGTGCGTGCATGTGTGCACAAATGTAATATTAGCGAACATTCGAGTATTAATAATTGTACATTTGTTCATATAAAAATATATGAGTAGAGAAAAGCGCACATTTTGTATTAAAACTTGATTTAATAACTTAATAAAACAATTTCATATAAACCGATTGAAGAAAAATAAAATTTATGTTTTGCAGGCTAACAAATATGTTTACAGAAATACTCAACCAGCGTTATTTCTGGTTAAGCATAAATTTGGTTTGACGAATTTACGTTACAGTAGAAATAAAGGATTAAATTTCATAGATGTGAAAAATTATTTCGTAATGTTATACAATAATTTCTTGCACTTTGACTTTAATTAAGGAAAGAGAAAGTATGCAATATAACATGAGTATGATAGCATTGTGTTTTGTTTGTACTTGCTCCACGCAATGTGTTCTGTTCGTTAGTTAAAAGTATGCTTGAATGTTTAAAAGATAAGTGTGAGCGAGTGGCGAGGAAAATTCCATTTAAATCGTTCACTACCTGTACACTCGGTATATGTCGACTGTTGGAAAAAGAGGGAAGAATATGGCAAAGACACGATTACGGTCTCTGTGGGATTAGATAAAATGTTGCGCCGAAACGATATTTCTTTTCAGTGCTCTCCCGGCGAATGTAGATTTGTGTGTCTTCCCTTATATACTCGTGTACATGAAGCGCCATATGCGACTTATGGATATGGTAAATGGGGAGAGACCGCTCTTTTCTCTCTCTCTCTCTCTCTCTCTCTTCAATGATATATATCATTGACTCATCGAATGTAATTGTCTACCAAAGTTACCTGTCATCTCTTGCTTTTGCTGAAACCGTTTGTAATACTATTTTTGCTTAATTACGTTCCTGTACACGATAATTTCGCCAAGTGATTAACTGTAAATTTGAAATACATAAAATACATAGAAAATCAATAGTGGGGAAACAAAATAAAAAAAAAGATTTAGAAACATCACTACGTTTCGTCCTCTCTTGCGGAATAAATTCATCTGCGTGGAAATTTTCGAAAAAAGAAGTAATCACAGTAAAATGAATATGAATCTTCCTCTCTTTCTTTCTTTCTCGGGCTATTGCATACGTGTGCTGCAATTATCAGTCGTCGCGGTTTTTATTGACATCACAGTTGTTCAATTATTAATAAATCGTGCCTGAAGCGGAACACTACGTGGTAGTAGCTGTATGCGCGTATACACACCGAGAGATCGATATTACATACGCAGTTTTATTTATACGTTTGGACTACCGTCCAAATTTTCCGAATTTGAGGTGAAAAGGCGAAAAGGCCACGCTTAGAAGCAGATCCGTAAAAAGAAAATAATGACAATTTGTCGGAATAGCGGCGTGTGCGATTGATTCGCACAGGAGGGCTATTCGGCTAATCACCGAGTCTAGCAACGTAATTAGTGGTAACCATGCCATACACTGTAGTTTATGCTGTACCGTAAGTTAATGGGAATCGCGCAAAGTTAGTTGAATGCAATAACATCCGTAATCTCCTCGCTTTCGCGCTCCGCTAGGTATCGTAACTTGCTGGATGCAATGGGATTTCAATGTCAGGTAAGTAGAACGCTCGAGAGATAATTGTAGCTTACCTAAATGCAAATAGACTTAATATCGTTCGTTTCGTTAATTAATGGTACGATTTGTGTATCGTTGCAACATAAATAATGCCAGTTGAGGTTGATAAGAGAGAGGAAAGAGAGTTTATCTGAATTAAAATGTTCGTAACCAATGGAGCTGTGTATGTAATTTATATTTATCTCTAATATTATATTCATTAGAGAGTTTATTTTTACTTGCCAACAATACAAATAATTGTATGCTGTTATCGAATATTGTATAAATTTATTTTTGGATTCTGTTTATGCTTGTTTTTGCTTAAAAAAATGCAGTGTATTCTTATTTTTGCTAATCAGAGTTTCTTATACGATATATTTTCAAACATATTACATGTAGTATGTAACTATATACAATAATTTAAGCCCGTATTCAAAATGCGCTTATAGAGTTGTTAGCGTACTTTTTCACTATTTTTTATCGTTTATTAGATATAAATCAACAATAGAATGACGAAAAAGCGCGCTGATATCTTTAGAAGTGCATTCTGAATTAATCTTTTCTAAAATCTAATCAGCGATGTATATATTTAAACGTATTAATTGAATATTTATAATAATAACTTTACAGTTATAGATAATTAATTTACAGCTATAGATATTTCTTTCAAATGTACATACGGTATAATTTATTCTACTCTTCTAGTATTATATATCCTATAATTAATTCTGCAGGTTTGATATTGAATCAATTGTAGCTGTGCTCTAGCAATATATGCGTACATCCTCTCTCAAACAGCGATGGTGAATGTCCCATGACGCGTTAACATCATGTGTAGTGCGAACCGATATTACACCCTACATTCAAGCAATGCGCATCGATGATATACTCGGATGTATCAGGCACATATCCTTTATCCCTACGACATGATATGAATTTCTACTACAATCGTTTACTCGACGCTAACATCCAAATCGTTTCGGGCTGACGAATTTGACGAGCAAGCTTTTGTCGCGCGCTTTCAGTTAAAATAAGTTTTCCACACACTTTCGTGGCAGACAAATGACGAAATTGAAAGCGAATTCTGTGCGTTAGGTTTTAACGCAATATATTCCTGTCGCTTTTAATTTCGTTAAGCTACTCTACAAGTTAGATACCTATACAAAAAGCATGAACACAAACTTGATGTTTTGAGAAGTTTTAGTTTATAAAAAAGTAAAATTTAAATGAAAGCGAAATTTTTCCCAAACTTCTCTTCAAGGAAAGCAAAAGTTTGCGATAGGAAATAAACCATTTTTTAGTTGGTTTGCACCTGTCCATTCTACTTAATGTATCTTTTACAGCTAACAGCGTAATTTGTAAAAAATGATGTGTTTGTACGATAGAAATAAACATTACATTCAAATTAGATTAAGTATGTTTTGGATATTTCGGAAATATCGTCAAATAATAATACTAATATACATAGAATGGAATACTTGGAAATAATTCGAAGGGCGTTGGTAGGGATGTTATGGATTCATATGCATTCGGTGTAGATATATTCGATCGTGACCATCCGACACAGTGACCGCTCTGCCGCAAATGGGTCGCGCATCATCAGCAGGGCTGAGCGATGACCCGTAACCATCTAACAAACCGTAAAGATACCATCAAGCGGCCGATCAGTGGTGGCATAGGCTGCACGCTTTTCATCGAATAACGTATTAAATGCATCCACTTTCACAGCCATTTCACTCATTAACGTACTTTGCACAATTGTGTGCCTCGTGCAATTGTCCATCTCTAAAGTAACCGAAGATGGAATGATAAATTCGAAGGAAAATGAAATCGACCGATGCCATCACGGAAGTTTCGGTATACAACTTTGATCCATATGAAATTATTTATAACATGTATCTATGTAATCAATCTATAACGACGAAAATTGTGCATATCAAGTTATTATGGATATTGATTTGCAAGCACTACAGATTTAATGTAGACACGCGTAGAACCCTCTTTGTTTTACACACATTAATGCGAACTTTAACGCATTTTGCGTTAAAGTTTCTGATATTTCCAACGAACAAAAGATTACTAAGAGACTGCACGACAAAAGATAAGCCAAGTCTTCTACCTCATTGCTTGAGTTAATTCTATATTCTAGTTAAGTCATAGTCACTGTACAAGTACATATTATAATTGAGTTATTGTCAAAGTATCCTGCTTCCGAATTCGATTCTAGTTACACTAACAGTATTGTTACAAGCACCATTAGGCATGCTATAGAGTGACTGCGAACACAGCGCTTTCTCTATTGAATAGTAGACTGCGCGTTAAAGGCGCGTATTCATTAAAGCATGAATTGCCAAGTTTAGAGCCGAGAGTTCCGCTCTATCGAAAGGCTTTCTTGTCGAGGCTCAGAGGTAGTTTCAAGTTACTTTAGAGACAGTTAATGAGAAGCTAATCCTGTTCTTTAATACTAATTAAACTATTAATACAAATTGAATAAGAAAGGCCTTCTACGGTAGCTAGATCTTCGTGCTATGTTTGTTTGTGTGATTTTATATGCCCATTCAAATTTAACGAAACTGCGCGCTGATTACTTTTCAGACATAACACAGCCCTAAGTTAAATAAGAATGAGTAATATCATGTTTTTATTAAATTAAAATTAATTTAATAATGATTGATGCTGACTTGCATCTAGATATTAAACCCCTTCTCCTCTGAAAAAATTGTAAAGAATTTATTGCGAAAAATATCACCTCAGCCAGGGTTTGAACCTGGGACCTCCCGAATCTCCGGTACGGGTGTCTTAGCCACCTCGACCACTGAGGCTAAACTATTAATCTTTTATATATTACGATTTATAAATCATAATATAAAAGAATATGTGATAATATGATGATATGTATGAGAATATGTATGTGATAATTAGATAGATGTGGAGATGTTAGTTTTAAGAAAGCTATTATAGAAAATCTATTAAAATAAAATTATACATTTCTTTGATATTATCTTTGATTATTTTAATTCGTCATAATATTTTAACTGATTAGTCTATAAAGGGACAACTACTACAGAGCTGTAAAAGATATTTTAATTTATGTGAATTATAGATTAGACATATAATGTAGAGAAAGATAATTAAATAAACATGATCGGTAACAATATGCATATCAGCATATTCACCGCATTACCGCACATCATGTAATCTATATACTAACATTTGCGGAAATGTACGTATAACGTTCCTAGTGTTATAAACTACTCAATAATATGGTCATTATTTCCATATAGGGAATATTTGAATATTATCACATATTGTCTCTCTCCATCATCTCCTCTGTGGCTCGCATTTAATTACGCTTTTCTTTTGTCACACTTAAAAGCACCTAATAAATTCATTTTAGTGCAGTATAATATTTATATTTTTTGTGTAATCTATTGAAAAATTTTTTAGTTTAAAAAAAACTGTTGTAAATATAAATGTACAGTGAAATAATATTAAGCACGATATTTAAAATCATACAATGTAAAATCGTCAATATTGTACGAAAAAGTGTCTTTACGTTTCTAATAGTGATAGTATTGAACTCTGAAAAAATACGATTTAATAATCTAAAGAGCGAAACATTATGTAAAAGAAAAAGCAACATTCAAAAAAAGAATAATGGGCACGTTTAGATATTATCTACTCATTTGGTGACTATATTCGAGATATTGAAAAGCCATTATTATTTGTTTATTTACGCTTTATATAATGAGCAAGTCATTTCAATATTGATAATGATGCAATTACGCACTTTTCATTCTGACATGTAATTTATGTTATTTTGACATATTACATACTGACAGATACTTTATTTTCATCTTAATGATTGAATTAATGCACAAGTACAATGTTTTTAATGAGAATTTTTGTTTTCTGAAAGTTATTGTTTTGAGATATTTAATAATACATATTCTGATTAAAAATGCCATAAATGCACTTGTCATTTTATGCTTATATTGCTAAAAATAGTTTACTTAATATTATTTAAATACTCTCAAAATCTGACTCTCTAAATCTGATTGTCAATGAAATCTTACTGATTTGCAGTGGTATACTTATAATTGTGATTATCAATGTCTATATTCGCTGTCTTTAAGTAATTCTGATTAAGAGGGGAGGAATCTCACTAATCGAAATCAATACTACTATCACTGAAAGATAGTGCATATATCATTGATTGATATAGTTATAAGTATACCATTCAAATCAATCTATTCATTGTTATTCATTGAATAATACACTGATTCCGATTTAGAGAGTATAATATGTTATATTAAAATATTTAGTATTGCAAAAAAAATTGTTTAAACTTAGAAAAAATTGTATTAGAATTAATTACACAATCGAAGGAATCGTACGAATTCCTCTCTAGCTTATCTCATAAAAACGTCTTGATCGATCTTTTTTTTTTACATACTGCAAGAAAATCGCAGAAAAATTAATAGCCGTGCGCAGACATCGCGAATCTTCTGGGTAATTCGAATCCGTTGTCTCGCGTTTCCTTCGATTTCCGACCATGTTATCCGGTTCTCCGGAAATACGAGCATCGCGATGAGCATCTGCTCGACGTGCGCTCGTCTTGCTCGTTATTTTTAAATGCCGATTAACAAGGGGCAGATATACCTCCGCCCTTCTCATCCTTCACCACAGATCCCTTCGCATCCAAGGCAGCCGAGGATGCTCTTCGGTGTCGGATTATTCTCTCCACAAGAAGGTTTGCGCTAATTATACAGGTAATTAGCAACCGTGACAAGGGCTAATAAGAAACATGCCTCGCTAGATATCCGCGATATTTAGAGACAAACTTGAATAAAGAAAATCAAAGGTCTTTATTCAAGTCTTCTTTATATGATATTAAAACTTTTTTATCGCCGCCTACTCGTTACAAAAAATTTCACTGACATTTGTTTCTCAGTGACTTTCAATGAATAGTATAACAGGAGCACCGTTTACCCTTATCCCATAAAAATCCCATATAAAAAAGGTGAGCCTTGTAACTATGTCGTGCTTTCACTATCCTATACGTTGGTGCGCCCACTCACAGGCGCCCGCGCTGGATGTATTTTTTCTCACGTACCATTTATAACCAGCAACAAGTTAAATCTCTCTACTTCTCAAAGACAATATATATTTTTTGCCGTCAAGATATTTTTATTGCGATAACTCACATTTTTAGTAGCCTCTATCTACTATTAATTATAATAGAAAGATAAATGAATTTATCTGTAATCGATATCTAATTTGGAAGATATTTAGAATTACATTTTCACATAAATTTTTCCACAGGCATTTAACTTAAAATAGCCTATTATCTAAATTTGCTAAAATCTCATCGAATTTGAGATGCTGCGCTGATTCGGAATAATACTTAAATTTTGTTAACACGTGACGTTTCAGAAAAATGCAAAGGCGTGTTAAACAAAAAAATCACTGTCTGAAGTCTGTCGAGATTCAATCCCTCAACGCACGTGTGTTGTTTAATTCGCCGCATGGTTTTAGAAAATAGGTCAGTTGATAAATTGCAGAGAGAGCCCGCGTTCTCCACGCTCAGTGTAAATAGGAGCTGGCCGTCGTTTCTGTGCACAGAGTGCCGTACAACGTATATTTCGCTTTGTAATCGCCGCGATGCACTATGGGCATAATTATGTGCACACAGTCTATTTAATTATGCTTATTGCGCTACTATATTACGTACGTGGTACAACGGCTTTGCGAAACTTGTGCCGAAACCGATTGTGGTGTGTTTAAAATTTTGTAATCTCATTCTTACTCGTCATCAACGTATCCGTATAATTCACTATCTGGAATGCTTCGTGTAAGTAGCGTCATGAAATTTTGTGTGTGAGCGATTTTTTATATTTTTATATATTTTCTTTAATTATATAAGTATATCCAATACAAATTCAATGTGAGCATTACTTATACCTAGAATTATTTCTGCTTTTACACATATTGTAAAAGACAGCATTTTATAATTAACCACATCTGTTGAGTCTCATCTTCACAGTTCACAGAAATGTATAAATACACATTTAAAAATGTAAATATTTATTTGTAAATGAAAATATTTATTAAGAAATCTGTTACTTCCATTTATATTTGTTTTATGATGCGAAAGAATAGTACAATCGGTCATAAGTAGATTTTCTGTAAAAATATGATAAAAGGATGGAAGCAGTAATATGTGTCGTATAACAAAAAGCAATATGAAACTCGTACATGGCATTTTATTTACGAGTGTGGTTACAATCTCAGTTAAAAAAGCTTGTACTTTTTTCAAATATCATATATCAAGAAATACGTTTGGCAGGTGGAAAGAAAGTACTAAATGCCATTTATGATTTATGGATTTTTTTAACTGTTTACCTTTAAAATCTGATTTGTGGTTTACACGTAACTCTCTCTCTCTCTCTCCCCCCTCCCTCTCTTCCTCTTCCTTTCTTTCTCTCTCTCTCTCTCTCTCTCTCTCTCTCTCTCTCTCCCATCCCCTCTAACACTAAAAACTACATATTTTTTATATGGCCATAAAGCTTATCATTTTATACGACATCAGTTCTACAAAGAAATCATTTTCAGAAACTAAAGTTACAATTGTATTGTTAATAATGTATTGTACATATTCATACAAAAGATTATTGTTATTTCAATTATTATTTTTTCTTATTTAATAAGAGATAGAAATATATAGAGATAGATACAGGTAGATAGAGGTATCGATTTCTATATACTTTCCATGTCCAATTTATATGATTTATGTAATAAATTAATGCAACTATGATATATAGTATAACATGAATATCACTTCAGTATTATCGTATTCTCTTTTAGAATCACAGATTCTTTGATGAATTTGAGATCGACTTTTTCTTAGCAAAAATGTAATGGAATACTTAATTAATAGTCGACATTAAAGATTAATGAGGTTCGGGAAGCTAAGTCTCAGGAGCGTAAATGGACGACAGAACCTCTTCTGAGTGAATTTTAAGAGGACTTTAATATTAAGCTCAATTCCAAGATATTTTGTGTTAAAAATTAAACACAAAAAATAATGCAAAGAACAAATCAATTCCAAGCATACCAATAAATTTATAATTGAAGAAATAGTTTTGACATACATGTTCTTTTTTATAAGGATCTTGTGTTAATACTGTTAATACATTAACAAATATTGACAATATTATTGATCGTGTGTGATTAATGTTGACAGACTGATGTAGAATATTCATTATGATTCGGATTTTTCGATTCTCGAGTATCAATCTTGTGTGGTAAGAATATTGACAATACTGATTATGTGGAGAGAACACATCAGTATTTCGATCTGTATAGTTTTACAATTATGGGCGACATAATCGCAGAAATAACCTCAGGTTGTAAAAATATTGATGCATATTATCAGTATTACTGATCATATAAGGTTTCTATTACAGTTATTAATATTTTTGTAGTATATGTGTGTGTGTGTGTTTTGTATATTGTATATTTATTATTATTATCATTTAATATTAACATTTTTTAATCGACCACAAGCGATAACGATCTCAAGCTATAAAGTATCTCAATGCATTGAAAGGAGTTATTCTATAGTGTAGTTCACAATAGCTGTAGTATGCGATATCGAATAAATAAAAGTAGTAATATTCGATGAAATTTATCACAACCGTCTTTCCAAAGACACCCTCCATACCGTAATCGATGGCTACGTTCTCGAATACCCTATTCAAATTCCATAGCACAAATTGCACGTCAACAGAAATCGATAACATCGCGCATGCCATTCTACGTAACTGGTCTTGTAATTAAGAATAGAATTTCGCAACGTGAAGTGAAACTTAACTTTTGCAACATTTTTGTATTAAGTTTCACAAACGTGAAGTTACAACCTCGTTTTTAATGTTAACGGATGTGGAAGTGGCCCTTTTTCCCCTAGAATGACTAGAAGATATGTGAACCCGGTTTCCTTCGAGTATCGCAATTGCGTCTCGTTACTCCTAATCGACTCGTAATCCATGCCATTTTTTCTTGTTATTGCTGTCCAAACTTTGGAGTCACAAAAGTCATATATATAAGTATGTGTGTATATAGTTACAGTTTTCTATGCCAAACTGCCTGTTCTTGCGTAAAAAACATACTGATATATAATACTATAGAAAAAAAGCCGATATAATTAGGTATAATTTGCGCATTATGCATATTCATATATGTTGTCTTCAAATATTTTTTTCATACGTTATAGTTGGACAAATCAAATGCAAATTAAGTTTATTAATCTATGCTATCTATATTATAATATTAAGAAAAATTAAGAACTTTGATATACGTTATCAAATTGAACATGAATAAAATATTTGATAAATTAATTTAAAAATTATCTATAGACGTGTACAGATATAAAGAACAAAAACATATATTTTTTGTGTTATAAGAGAATCGATGTTTTACGATTACTACCAATTTTAAAAATTTTATATAATTTTTTTACTATAGTCCTATAATAAATATTAAAATTAAACCTATAATTAAATAATAAAAACTAAATAAAAGATAAAGTTATAAATATAAATAATAATAATGTATATTGCTTGAATGTAAAAATCAATGTTTGGCTAAACTTTATTTCTACTCCGACGGAAGCGTTCGTTTACGTTGGTATTATAATCTACGGTTTTCCGCTAATACAACGTAATGACTATTCTGCGCTAGGAAAACCACTATGCACATGATATAAATATCCTGTATTTAATAATGCGTTATTTACTTTACGATTTACCTCGTATCGCGCGAATCTCGCTTAAATGCTGCACCGGCGCGGCGCGGCGGCGGCATTTCATTTGACAATGAAATGAATGAGTTCTCGGAGCTTTGTGCCACGAGTTACCGAGTTATTTGATATACATTTTGTCCAACTGTTTGCGGAATAAATTTGTTACACTAAATTTCCTATTTTGCGCGTTATGGCCGATAATAACTTCTGTTTAATCTTTATTAGAAACTTAATTTCAGAAGGTAATTAGTAATAGGTTCCAAGTGGTATTTAAGCACTGCAGCCTTGGGGCACAAATTATAAATGGATTAACCCAATTGATTGGCGTTTCGATCAAGTAACCGAATTCGAATACATACCAGATAAGCGATGACTGAAGGCTGTCATCGATTTGTCTAATTGATCGTGATGCAGTATTATCAATTACAATTTTCATAAAAATTACGCTATAAAAATTATGTCATATAATTTTGTAAGAACTACAAACAATTCTGCAAGCGAAAATTCTACAGACATATAGTAATCATCGCTATCGTAAATCAACGCGAGGGGACTTAATCGATTTTAGTCGTAAAAAATTGTGGTGAAGCAAAACTGATTTCTAGAAAGCATCCTACATGTATCCATGTGGAAGTTGCAGTAGGATAAATCACATTAGGGCAATCGTAAATGAAAAAAGCATTTGGAGGGAATCGATGGAAAACACATTCCTCGGGCCACAAACGCGGCTTCGTGCGAAATGTATCAAATCGTCAATAGGCTAACTTGATTTTGCGCGTTTCTTCCATTTGTTTGAGAGCTTTCGAGCGAATGTTGGTACGTGCGGGCAAAACGGTCATGGGTTACGATCGCGCGTGCGAAGAGAAAAGACGGTCCGTTGTTCGCGAAAAAAATTGTTCTAAGTAAATACGAGTACAATACTAAACGTGAATTATCGCAGTGAAATCGATTGAACAGTTCTCCGCGACATTATGCTTGTTCGATGCGAATAAATTTGAATTAATTACGTGCATCTTTTCATGACAGTGAAACTTTTCTGGAATAGAAAATGTATCATGTGATATATGTTACGATGCAACCATACTTCGATTTCAGTGCATGGAGTAATAGCGTTTGTATAAATAATTTTTTAATTTATATATATAAATTTCTTTTGTTATTGTTGCGTCCGATAAAAAAATATCAGTAATAATAAACGAAAATAAAAATGCGAAATAATGAAAATGAATATAATGAATTTGTTATGATCAAAGTGCTCTAGTCAGTACATTGTTGTAGCAGCATAATAATATAGTGTAATAACGTTAAGATTATTTAAAAAATGTTTAAAACCATTCTTTTTAATGTTGATGAGTTTTATCTCTCTAAAATAGCTCTCTGTAAAATAGCTCGAAAAATTTGTAACATTTTTAATTTAAAAAAAATTTTTTTTGTTAAGTTTTTCGAGGTGATTTTGACCAACTCTATCAACGAAAACCATATATATATTATAAAAACGCATATATGGAAACAAATATCAAATTTTATGGTACTAAAAGGTCATGATATTTCAGACTGAATTTTTTACATCTTTGATCTCATCATTCACTATGCAAAACTTAACATTACATAGTATTTTATGATTTATAACGAAATAATTCATTGTTGAATAAATGAACAACTAGGCAAGAGAAAAACGCGAGCGATGCTCGATCTGCAGGTGGAAGTCTATGTGCCTCTCTCGGCACAAATATTTTGTAAAAGTTAATTCCACGGAGAATTTTACTTCTCTCTTATCTGTTCGGGCTTTTCTCGTGCGACCGACATTCGTTCTAATGGCTGTCCAGAGTACTCTAAAGATCAAGGAAGATCACTTACGGCACAACGATCAGCGAGAGATCGAGAACGACGGATACGGTAGCGATGCAAACAGTTCGGATATGTCTTCCGTAGTGACTCACTACTAGTGAGAACAAAATGACTCTTGTCAAAGCGCGCGCGACAAACGTTAAGCTGAATTCATCCATGAAAGTACGGGTCCCGGAGGCAAATTTGTCCCGCAGGCTAACTGCAGTTAGATGTTTCCGCGACAACTTTGTCCGTAACGTGATCTCGAATTCGACAGAAGCCTTCGGGCTAGATACTATTATTTAATCATTGTTTGGTACGTGATGTACATCATCTGTTTTTGGTAACTTCCAATGTATTACTAGCATTAAACGCGAGTCCCAATTTACTTTTTGTAAATCGAATGAGCGTAGAAAATAATTGCTTCCTCGAATCAGAGAAATTATATATCTGGAATAAAATACACATGGATATATAATCAGATTAATATGTATAATTATATTAATATCGTAATATATATTTCGATGAAATAATAAGGGTAAAAGAATATTAAAAAAAAAAAATAATAAGAAACTTTAAACTTGTATTGATTGCATCTCTTTCTACATAACAATTTTATTGAAAACTCGATTTCTTTTTTCTGTCTTGTCTTTCCTCCCATGTTTGTTTCTCACTTTGGCCGATATTCATAGTCCGTTCCTAAGACCATCTTGAGTACAGTCTTAAGCTGCTAATATGGCTATCACTTAAAACGATCTTAAATAGAACTGACTATGAATACTGGCCTTTGTGTCTATTTTATACATATTTTATGGCTAATAATAAGTGTTATATTTAAGTCTTAACTTTATTTCCCACAAGTCCTCTTTTGGTTTCCTTTTGACCGACTTATTAATTTTCCTTATTTATCTCATTCGGTATTTCCTTCTTAGAAGAAATTGCATTGCAGGAGCTTGAAAATGCTCATAATTAGCTTATTTGTAATGGCTTTGTGCTTAATTGTTTTTAAATCCAGTTTCTATTCTATCTTTATAACACATTTACATGTACAATATAATAGGTACTAGACAAAACGCTACGCGCGCGCTACAGAGCTTTGGATATTACATAACTTACAAATTACAAATTTACTACTAAAAAGAATCCACGAAACATTACTTTTTGTCACAGCTGTCAATGTAACAGCTGTCAAAATTCAATAAACGCGAAGACACCTACTCTCGCAACACGTAGTAAGTCAAACGAAAGAACCAATCGGTGTCACGGATTATGAGAGGATTTATTTCAAGCAAAAATGTATAATTTTATAAATTCACTGGGATATTGTTTTATTTTCTTTTTCTATATAATAAAACATTATCTAACATACTTACATAAACATACACATATCAAAGTTTACTTTTATATTTATATAATATTTTGTGTAAATTGATCGACGATTTAGCTTCACAAGAGTATCCATTACATCAATGAAATAAATGTCATGTATATTAGTAAAAATTTAAAAAAAATTTTTTTATCTGGTTATCAAGTTTCTGCAACTTTATTTGTTGATGTTACAATGCTACAGCACAGAGGCAATTAATTGAAAAATATTACAAAAATATCTTTCAATTAATAGAAGAGTTTCGATTATCAATTTGTAAATTAAAATTTGAATAAAAAGTTAGAAAGTTTGAATAATCTATGCATGTCATTGCAGAGAACATTGAATATAATTTATAAGAAATGCTAATAATAGTAGGAAAATTTTTGAATTCTATTCGTAGTACATCTCCTTTCGTCATCAAGTATTTACAAATGAATTAATTAAATGATGGCGTATCTGACAGGTGTAGGGTAATAAGTTATTCCATTTGGTCGTGTCTAAAAAGCAGTTGGTTGCAGAACGGCAGAATGGCAGAACGGCAGAACGGAGGTGCAGGGCGAAGGTGGCGTAGTGTAAAGAAAAATTAATCGCTTGAGGGTGTCGCGGCCGTAACCACGGAATATGCGAAACGATAAAGGGGGTCGATGTTGTCCGTTTAATAAATGAAGTTGACCGTCATGATAAGCTAGAAAATAGCGAGCAGAAAATTCGCTACGGCCAGACTGCGGGCTACATTGCGGGGTTGTGTAAAGGAGTGGTTTATCGAGAGTTCCGCGTGTGAGCGTACTCTAAAGAACGGAACGCGAAAAAAATGCAGCGAAAGAACGGTGAGCGACCACGCGATAAAGTTAGCGTAAGCGACTTGGAGAAAGGGGTTATAACCCAGGCAGCGGATCGATCTACCGCGGAATAGTCGAGAACGATTCTATCTCCTGAATCTTTAATCACTCTAAATGGTAATGTTGGCAATAACTTTGCCACGAATAACGGGCAATTCGAAAACTGACTTTTAAATTCGGAGATTCTTCGTCTTCCTCTCCTTGAGAGAAGCATCGCTCATTTCGGCTCATTTAGTATTTTTCATTACTGCTTGAAAGCATTTTCCATTAAAGAATTCTCGCGAGTGTCGTGCGTTAAATATTTACACTTGTCAAGTATCTACTTTTTCTCTCTCTCTCTCTCTCTCTAGAAATCCTTTCTTTCCGAATTACTTAAAATACGATACTCTTTGGTCATGTAAAGTTCAAATACCATGGCGTGTATTTAAAATAGATTTAAAAAGCATATTGCTCTCGCTTTAAATATCAAAAATATCTGGTCCAATATACCGCGAAATTACCGATGTGACCTGCGAGTCAAAGTGAGTTTGACACGTCATATATAGTATGTTATCGGTAAATATCGGTTATATATCATGAAACGTTTGTTTAAAATGCATTTCACAATAGTTTCAATTAAATGGCTGGGCTAACATTGTTGATGAATCAACAAGATTGTAGCAATGCATACATGGCTAATGTATTGGCGCGAATATAGGGAACAATAAAAGTAAATATGATCGCTCTCGAATATCCAGCACCATTTACTTCATCTACTCCGGCTTCGAGCGATGGTATCAGGCACATCAAATATGATTTCACCTTTTATGACAAGTTCAATCGAATTCGATTCGACGTTACTGCTGATAACAAACAGCGCTGACGTTGGCAAAGGTATATTCAGTTTATCATCTTATCGTTATTGGAACAGTCAATACGCGATTGTACATTTATCTACGTGCGATATATTTTACAATTGTCCACAAATATTTGACGAAAGAGAAAGAAGAGACGGATATACGGGAGAGAGTGTACACTTTGTTTTATCGGTGTAAACAGAGCTAGTTAGTTAGAAATAGAATTTTTTTAAATTTTAAAATAAAATAAAAATAAAATATTCGTTTTATGCACACATGCTTGATTTTTATTCGACGCACAAGTTTAACACGGTGCAGGCTGTTTCTGCGTAAATGCACCGGTAATCTTTGTCGGTCGCATGTCACCTCGAGTTTTCCCTACTAATGATATCCGGCGCATTTTATCTGAATCTACGGCGGCTCGCGGAGTGTAAAATAGTCACGTGAGACACGCGGACCGGTGTGTCGCACACGCGATTGATATTTATGGTACCGAGAACAAGCGTCACGGTTTGTAAATCTGTTCTTACACATTCACACACTTACACGTAGGGTAGTCGCGGGTAGTCGCGGGTAGTCGCGGGTAGTCGCGGATAGTCGCGCAACTGCAGGGTACGTTGCTTTGCTTTGCTTTGATTCGCCCCGTATCACGGGGATCACGGGGTATGTGCCGACGCGCGAGACTGGTAATATCATTGCCCTTCGACGTGAATTATTACCGCGGAAGGATTAATGCAAATGAGAAGAGAGCCAGGGAAAAATGTTAATCTTCCTGGGCGCTGCATAAATCAACATACTGATGCGGGACGCGCGGCGCTTAGAGAATGAATAGAGCGTAAAAAGTACTTCACCATTAGAACGTTTCCATTTACGTTTGTTGGGGGACGCGCAAATCTCTTTTAATTATAACACTGCAGTTTCTCGCTAATGCGCAATACCAAGTAATTACCGTAATTCCTTCCTTGTAATGCGCGAAGCGATCGCACACTACCTTGGCTAATAACGCGATATAATAAAAGTATGCGAAATTAGATGACATAGTGCTCTTTGTAATTCATTAATCATAACTGCTAACACAGCTACTACTTTATATTCGCTTGAGATCTCGCGTATGTTCCTTCGCAAAAGGAATGCTTTCTAATTACCCTAATTGATTGAGCACCACGGCATAAAAAGAAATGCACAAATAATAAATAAGTGAACATAATAAATGGTAGAGCTCAAACAATAAATATTGTCTAACGTAATTAGTTTTTTTGTTAAGCAAGTACAATTAAAAAAATTTCAACTTACATTTTTAAAACTCTTTGTTTTTATAAAATTAACTTTAGGATCTAAAAAGACATTTTTTCTATATATATTTGGTTTCAATAATTTACTTATTCTGGAGAATAAGTAAATTATTGAAACCAAATATATTTTTAACCTTAGGCTAATTCGATTGATTCAATAGGAGCCTACTTAAAGAAAACCGTTCTCGGATCTCAGCGTCGTCCGTTATTTATATTCAAACCGAGCAACTCGTTTAATAATGCTTAAATATTCAGATAAAACTTATTTTTCAACTTTATATATATATATATATATATATACACACGTATATAAAGTTGAAAATAATTTATAAAATATAATTTTTATTTAAGTATTATTAAATGAGATGCTTGGTTTAAAAATAAAAAGTGGAGGACTCTGAGATAAACGATTACTTTACGTAGGCTCCTATTGGATTAATCAAATTATCTTGAAATTGTCAAATATCGATCTCCAGGCAAACTATTGAGACTGTGTATAAAACGCACACACACACGTATGTACATAAAATTATTATTGTAAAAAATTAATTGTTAAAATAACTTTTTAAAGTGTAACTGTAAAGTATAACAATATAACGTTGCATTATAACAAAAAATTGTTTGGCAACTATAAATTAATAGACAAATTTAAATAAAAATATTTATTACTAATGTATTGCTGTATTATTGATGAATTAAAATCCTAATTACATTCATGATCTCAGATATGAAATGCTACTCACTCAGATGTGAGTTTTGCGAATAAAATTAGCTTGAAACAATAAATCATAGGGAGAATTAGCTAAATTTATATTCTCTGTGATATATATACGTCGCAATTCTTTCCAGCGACAAAAATAGAAGGGCATAACTTCCGAACATAACTCATTGTCGATCGTACATACGCAGACCGCGATTGTGCGGTTAGGAGATACGGTCGGTAATTGATTAAAGTAAATGGAAAAATTTTCTCCGATCGCGCGCACTTACTCAATTCCGAACTCGCATTTGTCGTAAAATACGGGGTCATCGTGGATTTACCACCGCGAGAGAGAAGCCCGGCGTTCTGTTTAGAAAATGAAGCGAATGAAGAATAGCGAAGAATCTCGGGGCGCGCGGCGGGGACGACTCCAGGACTTAAAATAAAGCACAAGTGCCGCCGCACTGGTCCACAGAGACTACCGCAAACCAACACGAAGGGAAAAGACTTTTTAATCTTGTACATCAGCTGCAGCCATTTCGCTTCTGGTCGCTTGGGATGCCTTACCTTTTTTTCCCTTTCTATCTCTCGATCCACCCTCTCATCTTGTTCCTCACCATTCTCGAGTTATATCACGTTCTTCGTCTTCGTCTTTCCTTTTCTCTCCGCAACTATTTCACACTTTCTTCTCAATGTCCCATCGTAAAGGTACGATCAAATTAACCTAACGATCGATCCTGTACGTTGCACTTCTTTCTAACTCGCTTCTTTTGCTCTTTATCGACTTTGCTCTTACAACGTTACGCATTTACCATCGCCTAATTCTTTTTTAATCGTAATCAGGAATTCTCGCGGTTTTTGATTACCGCTAATTATAACATGTAATTTGATTCATAGTTTTGGAAGTAATTTGTTCTCATATTTTTCTTTTAATATTAATCTAGTAATTTTCTTTTCTCTTTCTCTCTTTCTCTCTTTGTGTCACAGCAAATAAATACAAAAAAATAGGATAACTTTCAATACATTAATAAAAAATTATTTTTTCATTTCCAAAGATTGATTGATTTCATCGTTATCTTATCTATTTCAGTGAAATTATCGCTTGAAAATGTGCGGTATTGTATAGATTTATCTTGTTTATTGTGTCTTATATCTCCGGTAGCTTCTACAATTTCCATCAAACATATCGTGCACTTCGTAAAGCACGACTTCGAAACGCTGAGGATCATTGCGTGTGAACTGTAGTGAATCCACTGAACGGAAGCCGACGTCGCTATTTTCGTCGTTGCACCGGCAAACGGGTCACTTCCGGCCTAGCTCTGTGCTTCCGCATCCGGTTCCGCTTACCGTTTCCGCTTTTAATACCGCTGGCTAGTTGCCTGTAGATGGTTTACGTAGCAGCTGAGGTAACGAGAGAGAGAGAGAGAGAGAGAGAGAGAGAAAAGGGGATGGGAGAGAGGGTTGATTACCACTTACTCGTCAAGCTTTTTTTTATCCGTGTTACAAACATTGTAAGCTAATTCTTCATCATCACTCTACTTTTCACCTTTTCTCCATCAATTCGCATTTGTCGTTGTAATTTGCACAAGTGACTCCCTATTTGCTGTGCACACGCGTACACGAACGTGTACATACGTAATCAACGATGTGGAAAACACGGACGTAACGTGACTCCATTGTAATCATTCCCAAAGGGTGACACGCAAATATTGAAATGGCACTGCAAATATTTTCCGTCGTCAGATCGAAGAAACTTCAGTATAGTCATTTCCGCATCGTATCATCGCATTGAAAGACCCGACAAAATTGCGACTTAATACATCGTTCGCATTAAAGGAAAAATGTTTAATTCCTTCTAATATCTGATTGGTTTAGATTTTTATCATTAATAGAATGGTCGATTTTTATTCATGATTAATAAAGAGTAATAAAACTGAAAAGCTATGTAAAAGATACTCTCAAGCTCAAAATTAAAATAAATGAAATTGAAATTTATAATACAAAAGGCTGGAATGAAATTAAAAAAGTATCTGCAAGTATTATGCAAGTATGTGCGTAATTAATCCTTTGTAACTTTTTCAAGCTTATCACATAAATGACGCACAGTACTGGATGTAGGCGTCATAGATACGTGACAAAGATGCGTTGGCGGCTGATCAATGCAGCCCTTAAGAAGTATCGATATTCGTTGAGGCGTCAAGTGAAAGCGAGAGGGTCGAAGAAAAGATAAGAAAAGAGAGAAATGGGTAAAGAAAAATTATACGTCCCGCAATGTGCAGTCACAGTGCAGCAGCCGCTGCACAAAGAGAGTCGGCAAGTAGGTTCTATTTTGTATGCATCCCCTTCGTTCATTCCGGCTCTACCTTTAAGTCTTTGTACATAATAAGCAAAGGAATCACTCTTCGGCCGGATTCCGACGAGGGCCTCCCACAGCAGGGTTAGCGTGGGAAAATGTCAATGAGTGAACGCAAAGCATTATCGAGCTGTTCAAGAATACACATTGCGAAAGGGAATATGGCTCGTATCGAGATGAGCGCACAATAGGAATTTATAATAAACATAATCGTTGATGTAATAATTGTTGGCGATTTCAGGCCAGCTAAAGAGCATTTGTAATGATCATAGTAAATATATTGGTAGATTAACGATGGCTTTTGAAAGCAAATACAAATATTTTATTAAAGACAATATATCTTGTAACAGTCAATGTTTATCGAGTAACTATTTTTATATATTGTTTATTGATAGAATACTATTTAGAAAAAGTAAATTTAGCTACTGTAAATGTGTGTGTATGATACATTTTAATAAGTTGTTAAAGTTTGCTCTTAGCTTGCTGATTCAACAACGGAGAAGATTAATATTATACAATAAAAGATATATATTTAAATTCATTCTTTTTTAATAAAAAAAAAAAGAAAAAAAAAGAAAATATTGGCATATGAATGATCGTTTTACCACCGGTCAACGCGTTTTAACACCGAAACACGATGTAATCAGCTAGAAATCCTGGAATGAACTTAGCTTTCATTTGGAGCTTTCGATCGCTCTGGACTACCATAAATCAAGATAAAATAAACGTCGATGACAACGCGCAATCCAAAGAGAAAAGAATTGCGATTTAATCCCGTAAATATATGGCCTGACGACAAAGGGTCACGTCTTGATAAAAAATAAAGGGTGCAAGTGCCTTGTATTCCGTGTAGCAAACTACATCGCCAAATGGAGTCAATTAAACGTTACGCGCCGTATTCGTAACGAACAGGTGACGTAGTTGGGAAAAGGAAGGGGGATGATAGGGAGGGATAGAGACGTCAGAGAGAGTTTCCGGGAGGGGTCGATGGCGCTGAGGGGGGATAAAAAAGGAGGTCACCAACGGCGAAATTCGCGCGGCAAACTCTAACTTTTTCGGGCGTGGAAATTTCGCTTGCCAGCTTTCTAAAGTTATACTTTCCCCGTTGTACTGGCGACCCGACGATATTAAACCACCCTTCTTTACGGTGGTTAAAGCGAACGTCAACTCGAAATTAAAAGTTGCCCGCTTAAAAAGAACTTTTACGGCCATTTATGAAGCTGACCCTGCCGTCTTCGATGGAGACGATGGGATGTAGTTAAACGTTCGATAAAAATCAAGGAAATCGATGATTCGAGATAATCTTATTTGCATAATTGCGCGCTTTATTGTCACCATCTGATTTTTCATCTTTCCTATATAGATTATATTATAAATACTTGCAATCTTTTACATTTCTACAATTCGTTGAATGTCATCTATTTAACATCTAAAATGTGCTCATCATGCTTATTTTGTTAGTAGCGTTGTTTAAAATTAAAGACAAATTTAATAAAAAGGATTAATTTATATATGATATAAAAGGGTTGTATTTTCGAGTATTAAATATCCCATAACATTTAGAGAGAAGCGACACAATAATAAAAGGTTAAATTTGTAAGAACTATTTCTGGAAAACTTGTCACGTCAGCCGTTAATGATTTACGCAGCAACAGCTTGCAATGGTATAGTGTCTGTGGCTGCGAAAAGCAAACTTAGGGAATTTATAAAATCGATACACTGCACCGATGTAAGTGTGATGTATCGTAGGTACACATATCTCGATGACATAGATGACGCAAATTTCACTGAGCGCTGAAGCGATTAATCATGATGCAACCATGTGCCGCGAAGAATACGCCGGAAATTGGCCACGTTTCCCTTTCTTTCGTACAACAAAGTAATCTTCCAAAGTAGCCCATTGTGCTCGGGTGCCGGATACACTCCTCGAATACATCGGCACACATATTCACCCCGAACGACCCGAATATGACCCCTCGACTCCGACATCACCTTCATAATTATGCGCATCTATATACTGCTGACCTGATGTACGGTGTGTGTTGCAGACGATGCACAACACATGCATGCAATCTGAGAGAGTTGCATGTGCTCATGTGCAATGTACGGGATTCGCGTGACCCCGCGCCGAACGATGTGCCGCCCAAGCATCAATCAAGACACGCGATATCTCCATTTCTTTCTATAGAAAGCAAATTTTTATATGAAATGTGTTAAAAATTGTCTCCCGCTCAACGCGGCTAATTCGTCAATAATGCAGGATATTGCATTCGACGCGTCGTTCATTTATCATTTACGCGCGTTTGCCATTAATCCTACAGAGTGTTTCAGAGTTCGGACTTCGATTCTACTGAACTTAATTGAAATTGAAGTCGATATTTTTTGCAAAAAAGAAAAAAACGGCGCCATTCGCCTATTAAAAATTTAACTGCAAACATTTTCTACGCTACAGTTTATTTATAAAAGATTAAAAATTAATTTGCTAATTGTCTTACAAATTTTCTATCGTTTCAATTGTCAAAAGTTGCAATTCTAAATATTATTTGTTTTAATATATACTCGTACACACACGTCATATATTTTCTGACGCTCTGACGATATTTAATTTGAAAAATAACGAGCGTCGAGTACAAGATAAGCTTGTATCGACTTTGCACCGCTAACTCGATGACACTCGATAACTGAATCCATCCATCGGGCGGTAATCCGCTTCAGTGGAGTACAAAAGCTGCTGGTCCGAGCGGAGCAAGAAAACAAGGGATTATACCATTGACATTTGTATAAGGAGCTAAGCTGAATAACGAATTAGTTTTCGAGAGGTTGATAAGAGTCACGAGATGCTGGCAATATCATCTATTGTACGTTCGATCAATTATCGTATTGTTCCCTGAATCGACACGATATTGCTTTCGACGCGACTATAGGCTTCCATCACGCGAACAGGTTCCTTTTAGAATCGAACGGAAGTTAATTCGATTACCACCGTCAAACATGCATAGCCTCAATGCATAATCTCTCGACTAATATGCTTCCTACATCTATTTGAAATTGGTGCACGATCAAATAGCTTCCATATCAGAAATTGAAGTGAATAATCGCTGTTTATCTTTCTCATTAGATTAGGTACGGCGCTGTACCAATGTAAAATTTAATTTACAGCAATAACGTGATAATCAATTGCATTTCATTACAAAAAGAACTCGTTCTTTTGTAGTCTATATATTTTAGTTGTATCTCTATTAAACTTTAATTTTAAATATGGATAACAGAAAATGTAGTAACAACACATGGTCTACATTTAATTATATAAGTACTCGTATATCGCTTTTATAAAGAGACTCGCGTCTGTTTCACTAAATCTAAACGATAATTAATCATATGATATTATTTCAATATTTGACAACGGGTGATAAAATATGAATGTATTATATATGAGTTGTGCGCTATCTTAATAATAATTCATGGGCACTATGTTTCTCACGAATGCTAGGCTTTTCACTCAACTCGCTAAAGCTATAGTACAGGTTTACGTTTCTTACGGATAACAGCTTGGCAACGAGCCATGATGCACATATCTCCATCTGTTGCGAGTCAAGAAAAAGAAGCTGCGATTTCTGAGGTGCGATAGGAAGAAGAGAAAGAAAAAAGAGAGCCGTAAGGTTTTTCTCCTGCTTCTCAGACGTCCTGTTCTCAACCCCGCAAATATATACATGTATATATGTGAGAGAGAAAGAGAGAGAGAGAGAGGTGGGAGGGAGAGTAGCTATTACGTGGACCGGAAAGTAAGTAGGTTGCAGATAGGTAGTTACGGAATCGCCTATCAGACGAAGACCTACAGGTTGGCGTGACTAGACGTCTTGGAGCATCGTTTTCGCATAAATACGAGTAGGCGCATGGAGCACGGGGCCGGGCCCTGCCGCGTTATATGTGCGTTTGAATATGGGTGTGCACGTGCGTCGAGCACGTGTAAGTACGTACGTGCGGGAATGCACGAATGTGTGATGTTCATGCCTTCGTTATTGGCCCTTGGATTTGCCTTACCGTTCCAACGTTATCCGTTCGCACTATTTATAGGGGATGAACGCGCGCCGTAAAATATAAATAGAGAAAATTACCGGGTCTTCGTTGAAGCCAGGCCTGGCTTGGGCAGTGACTCGCCGCCACCGCCGCCGCCACCGCCGCGCCCCATCG
>QKQZ01016905.1:204-13667 GCA_003595255.1 Solenopsis fugax | reverse complement strand
AAATCCATGTGATTTTTGTAATCATTTTTCGATTTCCTTTGCGCACCGTTAACCACGCTTGACTCGTACCTGCCGCTACTTACCTTTATGTTTATAATTAATCCAATTAAATGTTTACAAAAATGCATAATTATTCCTAAATTATAATGTAAAAATATTGCTGTATGAAATATTACACATTCAGCATAACATTTTAAATAAGGAATCAAACGGTTTTTGGAATAATTGTAAAATATTTCTATCTCTAATTTAGATTTATCTAATTTTTGATAAATGTTATTTAGCGATTTTTATTCGACAAAACTGCTGCGTTTTAACGTATCATCTTAGCACAATTATTCAAAATCTTCATCAATTCGCTATGCTATTATTGTACAATATTCGCACAATATACTTATCGGGGTAATACAATAATTGCAGGATTATCGCTAGGTAGTTATTCGCATGTAAAGTTTCTTCTGTATATGTATATAATCAAAGTTTATATGATCAAAGTTCGAATATGTCATAATTATTTTTGTAGCGTTTATGTGTGCATGTGTTAGATGATTATCTCTTTGCACTAACAATAAGAAAGCTAACGAGCATAGTATTAAAAAATAATCACTAATGTTGGTATAGAGAATATGGAGCACATTTTTATGATTACGTTGTATGGGTTTTATTTATATATATTTACATGTTTATATGAAATATATTAATAAAACAGTTTAAAATTACTTCCTTAAAATAAAAATTAAAAAAAATGATTAAAATATAAATAAAAAAAAAATCAATTTTAAAGATTTTCCGATAGCAATAATATTATATCACAATTAAAATATTTATGAAAACAGTTTGTCCGATTTTTGCTACCGGTCTGCCATCAGATTGTGTCGCATATGTGCTGTTCGGTTTCTATCGCCAACTCTAAAGTCAGGTCCTGTCAGCAACAAAATCTCCCTTTGTTAATTCAATCACAAAAATTAATAGCGAATTCGATTGGACTGCACTGGTGCACACTAATCTAAATTAACAATAAGTATAAAAATGACATGTCACATATCTTTACGTTGTTTTTTATATGACACGACGGCTTTAATGTGCACTAATGCGTATTAGTGCATTTAATCGAATTCGCTAAATTGCATTTTATCCCTTAAATGTCCTTCTCTAATTGAAACTTGCTATATGATTGAACTAAACTTTTAAACTTACAATATTAAAACTATATAAACATAGCAGATGTAACCGTTATGTCCAGAAAACTCCACGATTTCCTTATTTCGCGACCTTTCAAAAGATTACTTTTTATAGAAAGTGAAATCGTACATACATCAATGGCTGTCGGAGAACGATGAGCAATGCTTGCTCTTCCTGTTTTTGCTATATTTCAAAACAAAAATAAGAAACAAGAGAAACCTCTATGACAATGTGAAGACAGATAAGGCAGAATTTTCTAGACAAAAAAGCTTCTGAGTTTCCACAGTAAACATTTGGCGCCAACGAGCAATAAACAGGATTGACTAGTAACTAGTTAAAAAATTTAAAGTTAATAGTTTTTAACTTAATTTAGTTAATTTTAAATTATTTAATTTTTAACTTCAGCTGATTACTTTTAGAACACATAAACTTTAACTTATTAACTTTTTTCCTAAGTTAAAGAATTTTCTATGTAAAAAAAGAAAAGAATTACGAAAGAAAAAATACATTCTTACATAAAAAATAATATTTGTTATTTCATAAAATTAATTTACAAATAAAGTATTAAATTTATTTGATGATCCTTATTATAATTGTTCTGAACAATCTAATTTTAAAAAAAAGTTACGACTTTCTAATTTGATGTAAATAATCTGCTTTTCAAAATTAAATTTTCATCTATCTTAAGTTAACTTAACGTAATTTTTAACTAAGTTAGCTTTTTGTTCATATAACTTTTAACGTAACTAAATTAATTTTATAAGTCATTAACTTAGTTAAAAAAGGGCATTAACTTACCTAATCCTAGTAATAAAAATATAAGTTTCTTTCGATGAAGTATTGTTCTAATGTTTATTAATATCAGTCGTGACGCTAGTTAGTATTTAATAAGATTTCTATCGTTAAGATACAGGGCCATGAAAACCCTGATCATGAAAGTTTATTAGAGAAACTTGTTTTATCTGTCTACGAATGTGCCCCAGAGAATTTGTCGTCCTTCACCAGTAAAAGAGAAATCTATAGCCTGAACTCATGTATCAATATTTAGAATCGATAGGACAGCGTGACAGTTCGCACCCTCCTCTAACATTAGAGACAACTAGAGGGATGGAGACAGAGTAATATCTCTAAATAGATGATCATCTCTGCTAAGGGTGGAGACAATTCCGCCAATTCATGAGCTTAGATTCCCGAAAATTATTATTAGTAAAGTTAATCTAATATTATAGCAATAATAACTATGAAAATGGAGATTCTAACTGTAATTATTTTATCATGCAATTATAATCACAAATAGCGAACATTTTTTTCTCAGTACAGCATTAGTGTCATTACATTGCCATTGCGCAGCTTTTTGCCATATAAAATACTTGCGCAATGACAGTATAACGACACTGTCATTAAAAGTTACAGAATAGGCTCCTTAGACATCGTAAAATCTTCGAACAATCGAAACAGCGTGTCAAATAAACAAGCGTCATAAATGAACTATTAAGCCAATATGATTAAAATTTACTAAACATGTAGAGGAAAAGTATATCAATATGATATTGAAAATTGTTTGACATAATGCAGAACATGTGTTATATTAAAAGTTACCTTCTTTTTTCAACGCGTCTTATATAATTTAATTTATAATAACAATTTTGCAATTTTAGTAAAATAAGATGATAAAATCACCCACATTGTTCGCTATGTTAATCTTTTTCTATCTAATTCGCAGAAGGTTAAATTAAATAATATTATTATTCTTTTCACTTCGGGGAAATAAAACTGTGCGAATTTTATAAACCAAGGAAAAGTAAATCGCCAAATTTTTTGGAATGATTTATTTCATTATCTTGTTTTATTAAAATCACAAAATTCTAGATTTGTTTAAACTGTACAAGGTGTGTTATCATTAACATTATTATTACAAAAATTAATTTGTTTATTTTCTAACAAAAATATATTTCAATCTTCACATTCATATTTATAACATCAGATATTTTTGTTTCTTTTTAGAGATAGTAAACAATTATTTATATTTTTATTAAAGTAAAAAAGCTCTACAATAATTAATAGTTTTAAGTATAGGATATTTAATTGTGAAACACCTTGTACAGATATAATATTTAATTATATTTTCATTATATTATTTATTTTTATTTATTTTTATTCCATTATTATATTGCTTCATCTTACGTTATCAAAATAGTAAATAAAGTATAAAAGCACTGTCGAAATAATAGATGATAAAAGACGTTTTATTTTGTATTCAGTGCACGCACGCACGTACAAATCCACCTTCGTGAGAGAATTCCAATATCGTAATTCCTTTAATATTACGTCAGTTGCTAATTATCATTTTAATTGGTGTTCTACTTAGCGCATTGTATTATAATGACTCATTATACATTATTTCACATGATTAATTTTATAAACATACCAAGACATCGATACTTTTAGCATTGAAAACATGTAAATGCTAAATAGTTCAGTCGTGAAATTTTTTTTCTTAGAATTCTTCATACAGTTTTATAGAATTTTTGTATAAATTTCAGAATATTTGAAAATTTTAGATTCTTTATAGAAGTTGAAACACTTCAAAAGTAATAAGAATGGTTTTCTAAATAATCTTTTCTAGAGAATGCTTTATACATATGTATGTAAACACGTGTGTGTGTGTATACGTCAATTCTGAAATATTCTATGATTTCTAAGATTTTTTATTCTAAAATTTCCAAAGGACTTATAATTTTAAAAAGTTTAAGGTATTTTTTCAGAAAACTAGAAATCTAAAACATGAAAAATTTTTCTTCTTTGCTCGGGAAAATAATTTTTTTATATATAATTATATATAAAAATTGTTTTCTTGGGTTAAATATGTTCATATATAATTATATATATTTTAATATATGTAGACATATTTGGTATATAATTATATATGAAATTTTTTTTTTCAAGCGCGTGTCATACGCTCATCAGGCGATCTCTTCTACATATATGCGAAATATATGGGACCTACAGTTTTAACATCGGTTCCGAACGGTTTATTAGAAGAGACTTTCCTGGGCAGAATTACTCTCGGTGGTTTGCGTTTACTTTCCGAGAGGTGACGATCACTTCTAAATCGATTAAAAACTGATTTAGAGTTATACTGTTCTGGATGGATTTGAATCCGGATCTTTTTAGCACGGAAAGCAAACTCACAAGTCTCGCAAGTCTCGCAACTCCTAATGCCACATCGATCGTTACTACACTTAAAAAACACGGAAAAATCCTTAAAAATATAAGATATGAAAATTTTTTGCATCAAGGAGATTACGTATAATTTTCGAGAATTACAGAATCCAACAATTCCACGGATATAACAATAATGTTCAAAGTTCACGTAGGAGCGGCAAAAAAAATATCCTTAAAGCGTCCTGAATAAATTCCAAAGGATACGTCAGAGTCATCTCTGGGATCTCCGGATCTCTGGACTTTGAGACAAGAGATGACCGTACGGAAGAATCGTTCGTTGCTCTCGGGGATTTGGATTCTCGATTTTCGAGAATTACTGTCCGACAATTTCACGGACACGATGTTCAAAGTTCATGTAGGCGCGGTAAAAAATATCCTTAATGCGTCCTGAATAAATTCCAAAAGATAAGTCAGAGTCATCTCCGAGATCTCTCCAGGTCTCTGGACTTTGAGACAAGAGATGACGCGCGGATGAGCGGTTCGTTGCTCTCGGGGATTCATGATCTCGCCGTGATGAGACGTCACACGGCGATTTATTCGACGAATCATATTTCCGTTAATGAGCGAAATGTTAAAGGTCCGCCTTACGTAATCGCGCCAGCTACGGACATTGTTAAGCATAAACGAGTGAGTCAGTTGTTATCGTCCCAATTATAACCGTTTCAGTAGCTTCCTGCTGCTGCATCTTAGAGCTTATCTACCGGCATTGTCTACTAATAAGTGTGTGTCCGACAATCTGCCTATTAATTAATCTCCTAATTAATACTGCTCTCGACGATGCTTAGGAGCAGTACCGAGATATGTATATCGCCATTTTTTAATATTAAAGAGTTCTGGAGAATACAGTGATCGATGCTTGTGGTTGTTTGCCGAGGATAAACACTTTTTTACCTATTTACCAATTAAATGAATTCTCAGGATTCTGAGAATACAAATGTTCCGGAAATTTTATTTTAATAGGACACACACTTATTAATTTCTTATATCCTATAAGAAAAATATCTGATATTCTTAACTATAATTGAACGATTTCCTACATAAACAAAGTTCAAAAAGTTAAATTTTCAAGAAACAAAAAACTTTTTATCTTCAGATTGTTCATTGTGAAAAATGTGGTAACTTTTCTTCGGAGTATATACATATAATAGATATAAGAACAAAATTGTCAACTTTAATTAATACTTAGAAGATCCAATAAAAAAAATTTTTTTAAATCTAGACTTAACGTTTGATTCTGACGAGAATTTGATAGTTATTACCCATTTACTCTATAATATTTTATCTTTGTTTATAAAATTAATAATGACAAAAATGAAGAAAGAAATGTTATTTAAAGTATAAAGCAATAATTTTTTCATTTCTTATTTGCAAAATTCTACAAATTGTTCTTAACAAAAACATCCTTTTATATTTCTTTTTGTGTAGATATGATAATTTTTCTCTGGACGTATAATACGTGTTAGAACAAAGTTTTAGATTTTGATTATTATTTTAAGGACCCTTTAAAAAAAAATAAATAAAAAATCTCTAGACTTGTTTAATTCTTGTTGGAACAAAATTGTTCACGCTCTTGATAAAGAATAATTTGACGTAATAGCGATTAAAAAGATTTTTAAAAAATGGACTTGTTTGATCTTTGTAGGAAACTCTTCACTTAAATGTTAAAATAATTATGGTTAAGAGCGTTTACATAATTAGTACTTCATTTTTATAGTTAATATTTTAACATTAATAATAACGTACAATGTGTTACACTGAAAAGATAATTGCAATTACCGTAATTTAGTAATTTATAATTCAAATATAGTTGGTATCTAAAAAGACTATAGATTATCATATTTATAACAATTTACCAACTATATTTATAATAAGTTATGGTATTTAATTGCAGTCATTCTTCAGTATAACACATTATATATTATTACTACTAACATTATGGCAGTAATGATTATAAAAATAGAGTTCCTAGCCATGAGAGAGAGAGAGAGAGAGAGAGAGAGAGAGAATTTTAACATTCCATTACAGTTACAAATCTAAATAATTTTCTGTCAGTGTGGCAGTTTATCTGCAATATTTCAATTTTTAAACTACCAATTCCTCAGTTTTTAAATCAGCACTACATCCATTTTTTTATGATCGTCAGAACTGACGATATTCGCATCGCATGATAATTAACTTTGCAACAAAAAAATGAAACAAGTTCATATTGCGTAAGCATCTTTTAACGTTTCGTGATAAGATAAAACAGTGTTTATGTCATTTTGTCCGTTAAACGGCAACTCTTGGAGTTTAAGAGTATCGAAAATGTATCAAGGTCTACTCGCGATTGGTGAAATAATAAAAACATTCTCGTGCGTGGAGAGTAAATTAAAAAGCTGCGGCAAGAACGAAAAGTAAGCGAATTTAATTTCTTAACACTATGCGTCATGACATAATAACAATTCCTCTCTGTACCTTCTTTGTAACGTCATGTAATTTCCTATCATCGGGACGAGGATCAGCAACGATAATCTTTCATTCTCGAGGATCGCGAGAAAATCTCAACAATGTGTTTCCAGATTCAATTAGGAATTCGCATGTTTAACGAGACTTGGGATGTGTTTGCGCGTCAAAGTGGATAAAAAAACGCACGGATTTGATTTATTTACCGCGCTCCACGAGGACGCACACGTGACGCATCGGCACGTGGCGCGACGACGACGTTACCTCCTCACCAAGTAACAGCCGAGGCCCGAAATGGAAACGGCACATCCCGATATCATCCGCTGGAAGTTGCGGAACATGCAAAGGAGCATAACGGCCTTGAACTTGATGCCGCGATCGCCATCGAGAACCGTAGCGAATTTCATTAACCACGACGGCGTTCCGCTTCTGATTACCGAATTCTATAGGTACACGAATCATCGACTCAACTGTTCGAACTCACTTAAATCTGAGGCGTAAAAGCGTAGTATTGCTATTTCTTCTTATTCCTTGGGACAAAATCGATTCAACGTAATCAAAAAGTTAATTCATGAAATCAGGAGAGGACTAAAACGTGTAAATACTTTTTCTATAAATATCAGGGTTGCGTAAGTTAATATATGTATTTCTTTTTTAACTAATTTAAAGTTAATGGCTTATAAAATTAATTTAGTTACGTCAAGAATTACATAAACAAAGAACTAACTAATTAAAAGTACGTTAAGGTTAAATTAACTTAAGTTAAATTAACAGTTAATTTTAAAAAGTATTAAAATTAGAAATTTGCAAGTTTTTAATAATTAGATTACTCAAAAACAATTATAATATGAATCATCAAATCAATTTTAATATTACATTTGTAAATTAAGTTTACATGAAATAAATTTATGTGGGAATTTATTTTTTCTTTCATTTTTTTCTTTTACATAAATTTTCAACTTAGCAAAAAAGTTAATAAATTAAAATTTATATGTTTCAAAAACAATTAATTAAAGTTAAAAATTAAATTATTTAAAATTAACCAAGTTAAATTAAGTTATTGACATTTTAACTTTATTATTTAGCTTCTAACTTTTTAACTAGTTATTACCCAATCTTAGGAATAAATATAATATACGTATAATAATTTTTTTATATTATTAAAATAACATCTAATATAAAAATAATTTGTAATTATTAGCATATAATAATTAATAGCATATAATAATTTAACCACATTATTAAAATTGTTTCGTGTAACATATAAAAGTAAATATATTTATAAAGCATAACGTATTTTTTATTTAACTATTATTGAAAATATTTTAAAGTTAATTCAAGTTACAATTTTTATCAAATTTTAAAATAGCAAATAGATATTGAATAAAGAAGCTCTTGAGATTTCTGATCTTTGCGATTTTTTGATTTTTAAAAATTAAGAATATTTTTCGAATTTGTCACGTTGGAAACTTCTGCTAGTTTTTTTTTTGCAAGTTGCATTTAGCCTTCTTCCGAACAAATTTGCAAGATGTCTCTACTAACATGCTTCAATGTCAAGGATGAGTTATTTTTGCATCCTCGCGAAGGTTCGCGATAAGGAATGCGTGACAGCGAAAACGCAGTTGGAATAAAGAACGTCATAAAGCTAATTGGCCACCGGCTATTATCACATGCCGATAATGTAATTGTTCGCTTATCACTATCCTCCCCTTCTTCGCGTTCCCTTTTTCGTTGCTTACAGACCAACTGTGTTAGATTAGATTAAAAATTTTTATGCTGTGTCATACGAAAGCACATTACGGATCATAGATTTGATCTTTTCAGCGATGTATGTGACGCTCGAATGGTAATTGATTCAGTCACATGACACATATAAGTCACACATTTCCGTCGGAAAACGAAGCGCGGAAGAAATAATGTTGCAATTAACATGCAAAATAGCTCGGCTTCAAAAGAGTATTCTTCCGGGACGTTTACGATCCCGGATAATGGAGACAGACGGCGAATAAAAGATTTATATCAGGATCGTAATTACGTGATGCACGATCCTGAACTACTTACAACAGTGTTGGGCATCAACCAAATAACTTATTTGTCAACTTAAATAATCAACTAAAAATTCAAAATGTATATAATCATGATTAATGTAATTTATGAAATTAATTGTCAAAAATTTTGCACACAATTAAATCGATTGAGCCTTCGCTTAACTAAAGCAGTTAATTAAAAATTAATAAGTATAATCACAATTGATTTAAGCGATTATTAAAATAATCGAACAACGTTAAAAAATAATAATCTATCATCAATCGTTAATTTTTATAACCACGTTAACCATTAAAACTCATATTTACGAATTATTACGAATTAAAGGAATGCGCGTATGTCATATTAAAAACATATTCAAATCGATATTAATCGATAAATTATTTTATTTGTTATATTAATCAATCTGTGATTATAAAACTTAAGATTAATAATTAACGATAAATTTTCAATCAGCAGTAGTTAATTATCTTCAATGGGTTAAATTAATTATAATTACGTAATTAATTAATGTGATTTCTTTTATTGATTATTTAATTAATTAATGCCTAAGATTTATTTTAAGGCAATTAACAAAAAATTTTTAATTTTTAGTAATTATTGATCGATAAATTGATTAAATTTGGTTCAACACTGTATTACGATGAGAAACAATGTTCACAAAGTCCAAAAATTTTTCATAAAATTTCAACATGATTTGAACTACATATTTCGAAATGTACGAGCTTGAACTCTCAAAAATGAAAAACAATGTGTACAAACTCGGAAATTTTTTCATTAAATTTCACTGTAAATTAAATTTCTATTTCAATCAACACGGATCTTTTAATAGCTTCCATACGGAACCATATGACGTGGATTGTAATGGGCAATAAATTTGCACGGGAAATATTCGCGCAAATTCTCGATGCGCAGGCGGTCGCAGTAGTGGATTATATAATGTGACGTTGGCGTAATTATACCGGTTTTTTACACAGATAAGATCTATTAATCACGCCGGAGCAATAGTATCTGTTCAACAGATCGAATAATAAACCCGATATCTAGATCGGACAAAGCGTACCTCGGAATACAGGGAACTTGGAAGAAATTATTAATTATTTATACAAAGCATAATGCTATTAAAAGCATAATGTTATTAAAATTTATCAAGTATAATACTACTTTTATCTGTCGATTTGATCCGATGAAAAAGATACTTTGTTTTAATGTGGAATAAAATGTTTTCATGAATGAGAGAATCACTCTTAAGGATGTTTCGGCTAAAAATTATCGAAATTTTAAAACTACAGGCTTCTCTAGGTTTATGTTAGTGGCACGTAGAAAAATGTAAGCGGTCAAATGTAAGACAATAACATAAATAGTTGTAAATCAAACATAATAATTCCCTTACGCCTTAAGCTTTTTCTATGTGCCATTAGTCTTATTCTTTTTTTGTCCTAATGAACAGCAAAAAATTTTAGTCATGAATACTCTGGAGCAGCCGCAAAGAACAAAATAACGAATAATTTTAACTTATAATGGGTTATGCAGCGTCAGCGTGACCATATTTTCTTGCAGTTTCAGGTAAATAATTTTCAAATGAGTAAGTAAATTAACTTTTAAGTTAAATAAACTTTTGCATAAATATTTACTAAAGTTTTACTAGTATATATATATATATAAAATTTGATTTAATTCATAATGCTACTTCATCACAAATTTGCATAAAAATCAAGGCAAATAAAATATTTTAAAAAATAACGTTTAATCCAATCAAAGAATTGTGTTCAAATTTTACCTAGATGGTTAAACGTAATAATAGAATAATTTATGAAATTATTGGTAATGCTCTAAAGTTTTATAAAAGAATCAGGAACGAATTACATAACTTTTTAAAGCAATAAAAGAATTGTGCTTAAATTTTACAGATGTTTAAACGTAACAATAGAACAATCTAGGAAATTTTTAATGCACCGTATTTTTAATGCTTTGAGATGTGACACACATTTCTGAAAAATAGGAATTCTTCGGAAAATCGAAGAAAAAAATTTTTTTTTTATTATCGCAAACGTTGCCAAGACCATCATCGATTCAAAAATATGCGAAACAAGCAGACGTATTTTCGATTGCTAATCAGGGATCTCGGACAAAAGTCCGGAGTATCGAAAATAGATCTCGGGCAAGTCATATGACGGGCGGCGGCGATAGGATCTCGTGGCGCGTGGTCCGTTTGCAGGCCTCATCTGCCGCGTGCGAATGAGTCCCGTAAATGACGTGCGGATGTTTATTTGCTGCTGACGTTAGCACATCGCGAATCGCGCGCAAATTCGCGTAATTGCGTGCAAACGCACTGAACTAGTCGACCGGCGACGACACTTAGCGGGCGTATTATTAGCGTGACGCGTCGTCATATATGTTCAGTGAACGCGATCGGGCATTCAGGCTAGTCAAGCTTGTCGTCTAGTCTTTCATAACTTTGAAAAACAATGCCTGTTTTTCCACGAATTTACGCAAAGAGTTCCGAGCCTTCGCTTGCCTCTGAGTATTTTGCGTGTAAGGTGATGATCCCAATTATGGGCTGAGTCCCAATTCCCAATTATGAGTCAAGTTTTTGCAAAATTAAATATTTTGTAAATATGTCTCGTATGTATTAAGAGGCCATAGAATTCTAACCAATCGGATAAATAAGATATAATATTCAACACTCAAGGTAAAATTTTTATTTAAAGAGATAGATATAAATAATATATTTCTGATTTAAAAATATATATTATTTAAAAAATAAAATTAGGAAAAATATGAAAATAAATAAATAATAATAGCGTCCTAAATAAATGTATGGTAGCCAAGATTCACCGTCAATCATATGAAATTAAAAAGTAAGCAATTTTTTTACATTTGTTATTTGCGAATTACGGAAAAAACTTTTTAAAATTTTATTTTTCACGAAACTGTACACATTTGAATTTAAAAATTACGATTGTCCAGGTTTCTTTTTTCTTTTTGTTATATTTTAGGAAACGAAAATAAAAATTGGAAAACCCCTTCATGATCCACTACCGAATGTTAATATTAAAAATATTACTTAAAAGTTCGGAATTGATTAAAATAAACTGACTTATTGTGATTACTGTTTTAAAAAACGTTTTGAGAAAAATGTGTTTAAATTCAAAAGTTACAACACTTTTCAATGTAATTTTGCATTTTACGTTTTTATATTAAAAAAACCATGTATCTATCTCTTTATAGAAATTTCACATGTTGAAAAATACCCTAATTTTCAAAATTCAAAAGGGTTTTAGAACCCCTCAATAAAATTATAGAAAATTATTTATATTCTTTAATTTTTATTGTTCTTTTAATTTATTGTAATATACATATAAAATCACTTCCTTAGTTATTACATCTTCGGCGTCCACGTTCTTCGCCATACAAAAAACTTTTGCCTGAACAATATTTAATTCATTATTTATTTCAGGTGTAGTAGCTGGTAACTTTTCAAAGGCTTTATTGAAAGGTTTAAACGCGTCATCTATTTGGCTAAGATTATCTATGAGTACTAATGCTTCATTATTTGTCTTCCTCCAGATCATATCATTTTTGTATAAAATCCTTTTTCTCAAATGTCTTGTTTTCGAAGTTTTCTGCGCAGAGGATGCAAGTTTATAGTGTATACTGCTTTACTACAATCTTGCATACTCCCTCTTTAAGCGCAGAATTTCTTCATTATGATACTTGGATAATTCCTCTGCCGTTTTAAATTTATCTTTTAACTCCTCGACATTGTTTAGTTTGGTTATTAAAATTTGTTGCAATAATGCTAGTGCAAATTTGCCGTCTATTGTTGCTATATCCCGTTCATGTTTCACATATTCTCCTAGGTTTGTATTGTAATGAGGACTTTTACTAAGGAAGGAGAGTCCACATGGAGGATTAATGGTTTTCAAACGTTCAAAAAAAATTATTTAGCCTTATTGAAAAATTATTTAGACCTTATTGAAGCACCACCCTCTATAATGAAATATCTGATCTCACAGTATCGTTTACATAATATCCTTGTCGGAATAATGAAGTTCGAAATAATATACATTATATACCACGAAGTTAAATCGCATGTAAATGCGAATAAATCTCGAGGCGGTATTATGGTTTATAAATATTTGGAGTATATAAATCTTTTTTACTTTAATATTGAGCAACATGGGTTCGTATATTGTCTATGAAAATTTGTCTTTTAATCACATACAGCATCGTATGCGTTTTTAGATATAAACGCATACGAAGCTGTATTGTGGTTAAAAGATAATCATCTCTTTGGTTTAATAGTTCTAATTGTTTTACATCATTATTAAGAGTTTGGAGTTCTGCTTGTAAAACGATTAGAACTTCTAAAACAAAGAGACGATTATCTTTTAACCACAATACAGCTTCGTAAACGTAAGTTTTTCAATATAAACGTCTCTTTGTTTTAATAGTTCTAATCGTTTTACATCATTATTAAGAGTTTGGAGTTCTGCTTGTAAAACGATTAGAACTTCTAAAACAAAGAGACGATTATCTTTTAACCACAATACAGCTTCGTAAAC
>QKQZ01016904.1:0-62633 GCA_003595255.1 Solenopsis fugax | reverse complement strand
GACACTCTGCGCAGAATCGGCTTGCGAAGGAGCGTTGTGCCACAATGTTATCGGGCTTGTCGTTTTACTCCGTGTCCCTATTGTTGTTGACTTCGTTGGACCGGTAAAAAAAGGAAAAGAAAGACGAGTGGGCGGAAGAAGGTGCAGTGCGTGAGACACGTATGGTCAAGGGTGAGACGCACTCTCCATTTCTTCCGGAGAGAGAACCGCAGCATCGACGTTTCCCTTGTGACGAGCCGTTGGCGCTACCTTCTGGACCAATTGTTCCTCTGTCATAACCTTGAATCGGGTCAACGTCTCACCGGGACATTAGCAGGTGCTACGATCATGCGAGAAGTCATCGTTCCTCGTACTTAGAAGTATCAACTAAGATCCACGTTACGTAAGACGAGAGACTTGATGAATCGTACGCTGTGAATTATTCGGAGACTCTCTTGGCACGAAAATCTAATTTTCCGCTGATAGTACAGATAAAAAATAGAAAGAAATTGCGACGTAACAAGTTTTACGCGTTAATCTTCGTAGTACGGGATCCTCGTAGCCACGCGCACGGCAGTCATGGCGCGAAACGTGAGAGGTGAACGCCCGCGCCCAAATACGCGCATACAGTGAGCTTTTTCTTGTCAAGTGTACGCTCGGACGATCGCGTTACATTCGTCGTGTTCTCTCTTACGGACGTCGACCTTGTCCCGCGTTCACGTGGATTCCGCCATTTTCGAAGGGGCATCATCGCGCACGAAGGATCAAGCGTCGTACGCGTGTGCACGCGTGCACATACATCTGCGCGAATCAACATAAATCTGCGCACGGCCAAACTTGTAGGAACAATACCGTACCGGAAGTGGCGAATGGGTGGCCTGCGCGACTGTTTGAGATGGAAGTGAGTAATAGCAGAGTAAAGTGACCGCTGTATTGGTCGTGATGATCATCGTACGGCCATAAACTGTCGCCCGTGTGATTCAATTGCTACCGCAAGCCGACCCAGCAGCAACGATGCATCACTACTACACGCAAGAAGATATAGATCGTGTTGGTACGTACGGAATAAAGAGGATGCTTGCGTAGAACGATGCAACGACCGTGTCAAATGAACTTTGCATAATAAAAGTAAAGTTTTCGATAGTTAACAACCATATGCTCCAATGCATGATTTACGAACTTTTATCAACACATGTTTATTATTTATAATTATGATTCTTCTAAGATTCTAATTATCACACATTTGTGATTTTCCAGAATGTTAAAGATTATATCTAAAAATTGAACAATTTTGATAGACGATTCTATATGTTCGATTAAGAAACATGACTTGGATCAAAAAGGTAATTTCCCAAAACTGCACACAGCTGCAAAGCTCACTTGACATGCTCGAATATCGTAATCTGCATTGCAGATCCGATCGATATGTAACATCGGAGAATTACCAGTCAAAACAAAATTTCATTTTGCTTTAAGGCATATGCGTTACCGCATTATTACGGTTTATGCATGTATTGTTTCAATTATTTTTAATCGTGCTTTCATTAGGAGATTCGTTACAATTAATTACCTGAAATAAGAGATATTTCCATAATATAAATAAACTGACAGTTAATTTACGTGCGTGGTAACGCTGTAACGTAATATAATATATTTGACGAGAAATATATTCGTTCTTTTTGTTACGGGAAGGCATGCAGACGCTATTCTTAACGTTAACGTGCCTATTTGGCAAATGTATGCAAGTTAGATCCCAGGCGTACCGGGTGCCCCTTGTATTCAGAATTATATTAGGTCCTTCGGGCTTTCCGCGCTGGTCTTACTTGGAATTTAAATTGGACCAGATACGTTACGGACGAAATGAGAGAATGAAATAAAACCTTTAGTGCTATTTTCAACTCAAAAACTTCGGGACCACATTTCGACTCACGCGATTTGATCTTGGGGATTGTAGTCAAAACACTAATTGCTCATTTCTTTGTAAACTGTTTTTAATATAAAAATATTTAGTATGCAAATGTATACTTCCATGTTATTATTCTAATGGTTTTAATATTTTGGTTTTAGATATAAAAAAAAAAGAATCAGGCGCACTTTATTTTCGATAATTTGATATCTCTCAACATTTCTTGAAACCAGCAAAGTTTCTTAAGTAACTGGTGCAAATTTGTGATATAGTCGGGTGATTAAAACAAACTTACTGCCGTTCGCGAGTTGGATCGTTAAATAAGTTATTCGCATCCTTTCTCATGCGCTTTACATTAGTTCCGTTAACCAGAATGGACCGCAATCGTGCGGACGTAGATGACAAAACTATGGCGATATCATTGGACTCGCGAACTCGAGAAACAATGCGGGGGCGAAAGTGTTGGGCACATTGTGCATTGTCCGTACGGCCGACCGACGCACGTATTCCCGGAGCCCGTGGCGCATTGTGCTTTAAGACCGTAGCTCGTAAGCAAATTAGAATGGTGCACGTGGCTCGCATAAGTCGACCCACTGTCTGCCTGCGTGTAGGATATGTCGGGGTGGATTTGTACGTCGATGACCCCTTTTCCCCCGCATACATCGCGCGTACTTTCCGCGTTCGATGCCGATGGGGGTTTCCTCCTCCTCGGCGCTCAAAGGGGCACAGGCGCATCGGCAATTACGCCACTTTATTGCTAGGGTTACGTGTCGCGCGTGGAATTAATGCAATCTCGTGGAGGGAGGCGGCATTCTACTGCGTTTTTCATGGTGTAAACGTTTTCACGGCCGCGAGGCGACTCGAGACGAAATCGAGGCATGGACCACCCGCGTCGACGATCCGCATCTGCAATATGTCGCGTCTAATTGAATTCAGGAAAATCGATCGGATCCGCTTATTGCTTAGCAGGGTGCATCAATATAGGAAAGGAAAAATATTGAAGAGAACTGTGAAAGAATTCAGAGTTACTTAAATTTTTCAAGAGTTTCAAGCGATTTAGATGCGAGAGTATCTCATGTTTATAAGGATATATTTAACATTATTTATATTTGTTGCACATTTTAATTATGCAAAATAATTAAGAGTATAGCAACCATAATACCTGAAAATATGACCGAATACTTATCTGAATAAGAATAGTACGGCAGAGAGCAAAAAGAGTAAACATTCTGCGCGAAGAAGTTAAGTCTCTTATCTAAAATAGAATTATATTTGATAAAAGTTGCGTAAATACAACGTTGCAGCTACGATAATAGTTCCCTCTCATGATTTGCTCTTTGTTTATTCTGTCATGATAAATTGAGTGCCACTATTGCTATGTATTATTCGTGCTCTATCATCATCTGCAGTTTGTTAACAGTAAATTGCAAAAATAAAAAGTCTATATTCTTTATTAAACTTTGATTATTACGCAAATACAAACATCTATTCACAATTTATTTGTATAATCAAAGTCTTTATTTTGAATTTATAAATCCAATAAATCTGTTAAAAATCCAATTTATTTATTAGATTGAGTTAATAAATGAGATACGAATAATGTGTTAAAATTGTTTGTTCAACTTTACAATTTGTATTATATTATTTTATAATAATATTACTAAATTTTTAAACAATTTTAAAGAAATTGCTTGAATAACGTAAAAGCATATGAAATAAGTTTATACGTGAAGGGTAAGTACATAAGGGGGAACAAAAAATAGAACAGTCCGAGTGTCGATGAGAGCATTAATGGCTAACGGTGCAGCCATCAGCGGACAGGAAGCTTCACATTGATCGTTCTACATTCACTTCGGCAAACAACCATGGCAGTCTGTCGGTGAGCGTCGAATAATTCGTTGCCCCTACTGCCTGTCTAAGCGACACAGCACGGTCGAAAAGTTTCGGACAAGGCAACTCCGACGTTTAGCTCAAAAAGCGGTGCTTACTGACGAACTCGGCGAATGATGTACATGTTCGGAATTCTCTGTTCATAATGCGATACGTCGCAATCTTCCTAACGAACAATGCGCGAACATACGATAAATAACTTTATCGCATGATTTGTTTCATTGTTTTCGAGACAATCGTATTACAATTTAAAAACATTGGACTCTACAGTACTGACTAAAAATTATCAAAATTAAAAAATTGTAGGTTTTTTTAGATTTAAGTTTCTTTTTTTTCTTAATCAACGATAACAAATTTTAGTCCTGAAGTTAGCTATAAAAAAGAAAGCAATGAAAAATTTGGTTTAGCGAAAATGCTAAACTGTTATTTTGCTGTAATTTTAGATAAAATAAATAACTTTTAAACGAGTGAGTGGATACAAATAAACTTTTGCACAAATATTTATTAGAGTTTTATACATGTAGAAAATTTGATTTAATTCGTAACGGCTTCGTCAAATAAACATTGTTAAATTTGAAAATAAGTACTAAAAACACGATTTTCATAAGACTTAAAGCAAACAAAAAAATTAAATAACTTTTAAATCAATAAAAGAGTTACACTAAAACTTTACACAAACGTAATAATGGAATAATTTATAAAATTTAAAAATTTATAGTTATATTTTGAAACGTGACACATCCTTAAAACTCGCGGATCATAGACACGACGGTAAAATTTTTCTTTCTTTCTTTCTTTTTTTTNTTTTTTTTTTTTTTTTTTTTTAATATAAGTTGAATTCAAACGAGAACGCAATTACGGAGTGGACGAAACGTCGGAGTTTACCCTTTATTAACACCAAGCAATTAACGTTTTTAGGAAAAGCCAATGAGCGCTTATGTGGGTCGCCGAGATGAGAAGGCAATTGCACGCCCCTTTGCAGCCGTTATTTCATTGGGCGAGGTCGTAAATAAAAACGCGCCAACCCGTTTCTCCCCGACTTCGTCTTTGCGTCCCACATAGTCGCACACTGCAACTATAACTGTAGCAGAACTGCCAGTGTTTGGAGGCGGGAAGAACGGGGTCGGGGATGCTAAAGTGGAGCCTTTCAATTCGCATCCCTTTCTCAAGCTCGATCTCTTCCATTTCCATGCCACTATTGCTCGTTGTGCAACGTTGGCAGAATTCATCTTGGCAAACAAAAATCATATTGCATATATAATATTTGCCGCTTATTATATGAACTTCACGAATTCGCGCTATAGAATAGTCGATAAAACGTTGAAAGCAGAAGTGTATTTCCTGAGCGCGTTAATCTACGAGAATTAAATGGCGTCCATACTTGATTTTTTAAATTTTTAATAAGTACGATCTATTAACAGCGTTGCAAATATTTTTTCCAAAGTTCACTCGTGTAAAATTTATTGCAAGAAAAGTTTTTGTCATTATGCTTTTGAAATTTAATTTATCTGGATATATTATATTGGGTCAATACACAAAGATCTTGGCTCTTTTTTGGCGTTGCTCTTGTTATAGTAGTAGATATCAACACTGGTAGATGCTACGTGAATTATATGTTGGAAAAGTGGTGCCAAGAGCTGTCTATAACAAAAAGTGCTATTTGAGTTATTTACAGTAGGGGAGAGTGGGGTAAATCAGACCTAGTTGCAGTTTTTGCTCTCTATAAGACACAAATAAAGTCCGATCATAAAACTGAAGGTGTCGTTGGAAAGATAATTTAATTCCCTTCATTTTTGCTTCAGACCATTTTGACGTATCTCTAATCTGTGTTGAACTATAAAGGAAAATGTAAAAACGTTTTTTCCGATCCGATTTGGAACTGCTGGTTCCAAATCGGACTACCACCTGGTACAAATCGGACATTCTTATTTTTATGGATTTTTAGATAGAATTTTTTAATGTGTTTTTGTTAGAATTGAGTAAAAACGAGTAATTTGGCGGTCAAGTATGAAAATTTTATTCAGAAAAGAAATTACTGACAGTTTATATTATTAGAATTGAAATAAAAAAAACTCAATTAATCTGAGTCTGATGACTCATAATATTTTACTGATTTAATGTTCCTTGGATCAAATCTGGTCAGCTTAATGATTTTCCATTTTTTAAATCGAGAACAGCAAACGGAAGCACTTGTATTTCTATTGTGTTTGTTTTTCGTTTATAAGTGCGGCCCATTTTTCACTAAAAAGCCAAAAAAAAACACAAACATAAATCGTGAAAAGATTTCCTCCTATGGCATACACGAGTATATGTAGGTCCGATTTGGACACCCCAAAAAAGGTCCGATTTGGACACGAGTACTTTTAAACTTGGGAACAAATTTTACAATAAACTACAAAAGTGATCACAAAACGATTGATATTTTTGAATTCTACGTTATTTAATCATCTTAAATCAATTATCTTTCAAATTTTTAACACCTTTTAAATAATAATTTACAAGGATTTTCTTTTTTAAAAAAATTTTCGCACGATGACTGAAAATACATATTCGCGTCTATTCTGTGAATGTTATGACAGAGAACTTACTGTTAAACTGCTGTCACATGTTCGGTGTCTTATAAGGACTTTACATTATAAATGGCACGCAAATCTGCTTAACCGTATTCATTTAAATTAAAAAGTCCGATTTGGAACACGGTCCGATTTACCCCACTCTCCCCTACTATTTTATGTCAGCAAAAATGAGTCTAAGAAAAGAATATTTGTATTTAATTACAACGTACGTGTTTCGGAAAGGAACAAATAGGATGCTGTAAAAAAACATTTGTGATAAATTTGGAAAATTTCCAACTCTTCTACAGTATCTATTATTTTTATTCCCTTCCGAAACTCGTACATCATAATTGCACGCTAACATTCTTTTTCTCTTACATTTATCTTTACCAATACAAAATGTCATTGTAAATAACTGAAATGGCACCTACTTTTTTATAGACAGTTTTCTTACGTTATCTTTTCAACAATATGTAATTCGCCGTAATACACAGAAAAAAATTAGTATCAAATCAAGAATTCATTATTTTATATATAAGCAAGAATATAAAATTTTCTTGGAAGAATTTATAAACTTAAACAGCCATAATTTGCTTACATGAAGAAAATTTTTCTCTTCATATAAGCAAATTATGTCTATTCAAGATTATAATTTCTTCCAAGATTTTATATACTTGCTTATATATGAAACAATGAATCTTGATTTAATACTAATTTTTTTTTCCTGTGTATCAGCCATATAATGTAACACGAATAACACTATCTCTTCAGAAAGGTTCAAGATTTTCGCACTCACTTAATAGTCTCTTTAATATTAAATAACTGCATAATTAAATCTTTATTTTAATTTTTGAAGAAGAACCAAAGCTTTAATCATAAAATACATTTCCCTTATTAGTGTGTTTTCCGACCACCCTGTATACACGCATATTCGCGTTACGATCAATACGTGCGTGCGGTTTATGAAGATGATAGGAATTATCCTCTGCATTATATATACTTAGACAACATGTTACTGTAATATAACTAAGTTAGACAGTAACTATATCGCTTGTTTTTTGGGGATGCAGTACAAACTAAATTAATCTACGATGAACCCTGTTATATAAAGTAATTATATCCAATACCTTGTCAGACATTGCATTTATTGAACATTATATCGATCCATTTGATCGAACAAAATTATTTGCGAATGTTTCAGCTTTCTATAATTTCATGCCATAAGACAAATTAAATATAAAAAATAATAGTGCATGAAATTTCCACAATTAATGATTTTAACTTGTGTTTTAAAATTTATTCACGTTTTGCAGTTTTTTTTTATCAAATTTTTTACAATTATTCCCTTAAATATATCTGTTGATGGATATTTTTGGAATTGAATTTTGCTACGTGTATAATTGAGTTACGTAACGTGTGCATTCTGATATATAAGCCGATCATGACAAATGATGGTGATAACAAAGAGGTTACATAATCTATATATATATATATATATATATATATATATGCTTTCTCTTTGAAGCATTTAATGAACATGGCAGTTGAAATTAACGAAATATGTTAACCCTCTCCCTCACCAATCACGATCTTCTGCACGACTTCCTGTAGGCCAATAGCGACCCGAAAGGAAAGCGAAAGCTTTAATGCAGAAAACTGTTTAACTCAATTTCCTGTAAAATGGTTGGCGCTAATAAGATTCATGCGGAACAAAAGCGCTAACGTAAAACAGGTTACGTGACGCAAATGCACAATTCTCCGGCAGCCGCTCTGCGAAAAGCGTGCAACAATTTATCCCCCTGGTCACTCGAATTTGGTCAGATACGAGAAATTCGGCTGGCCGTAATGCACACCGACACTACCGTGAAACTGAATTTAACGCGCTACGTATCAATTCTTTCGCTGCAATTTCGTTGTAATTTTGCCTACTCTGGCCGATGCGTTATCCGTCCCTCGGTTAAAGCATTACCGGATAATTACGCCATTAGCGCGATGATATTGCCCGTTCAAAGTGAAATTAAATATGTTAATATGCTGCGTAAATTATTATCTTGAAAAGAAAAAATTGAATATAATAAAAAAATTTAATCTGAGATATTGATATTAGTAATATAGAGAGATCTTTAAAAACATTCGTCATTACTTATCGCTCGCTCACCATTTTCAAAATTAACATCAAAACTAACATCAAATCAAATGAGACAAGACGTAGTAGAGAATACAGAAGTAATCTGGACAGGGGCCAGAAGCTAATTCCCGCAATTTGAGTTGATGAAGAAAACGAGACCATTTCATTGCGAAGCTAGTTAAACTTTAGCTACTTCTATTTCCACGTGGTACATAATTGCGAACACCAGACACCGATGTATATTGTCATTTATGCAAATGCAGTTGTTCTTGTATATCGATATTTATGAAAAGTTACATGAATTATAGGAAATGTTATTTAGCAAAGCGATTTTTTAATCTAAGAAGCGCAAATTTATTTTGAGAATTATAAGATGACAAATACTAATTGTAATGTCAATAAAATAAAAAGGTATATCGGAAAATAGTCAAGAAAGAAAATTTGATTTTGAAATCATTAATATCCGAGAATACCTTAAATGACTTTGAGCAGCTCTATTGATTTGGTACGTGGACGTATTTGAAGCGCAGGCAATCGCAAATGTTTACCTCTCACGAACACAGAATGCAGGATCAGAGTCAACCAATTATTTCGAGGCACGAACGTCTAGACCAACGCATATCGATCCGTCTCGAGTCTACGGAGATCCGTCAACGGATCCTGCCCTAATAAACATTCATTACCCGCCAAGCCGAGATCAACCCTCTAGATATTGGCAACACCGATGGTTTGTACAAGATAGTAAGGATCACAAGGAGGATAAGTGAGGACTTGTATCGACTCTCACATCATTAATTTATTATTCTTTGTGTTACACGATTTCATAATTGTGTACGAATATTCGAAATAATTATGACATTACGTAACGATACTTTCTCTGTTAAATGATAACCAAGAGATTTTTTTATCTGATTTTGTTCAACATGAGTACATAAAAATAACATATGTTAAAAATATAAATGGTAAAATCTAAAATTTACTAAACAATAAATGTCGCTGATATTTTCTTTGTATGTTACGAATCTTCGAGAACGGTCGATGACACATGTGACTTCACCAAACATTCATTAGAGTGATCCGAGTATGCCCGCGAGATGTTTGCGAGAGCAGACGTTTGATCAGGACAAGTCGAGATTGCTCAAAGCAAAGCGATAAATTCGCTCTTCTTCCAAGAAAATCAGGACATTATGATAAGAACTTCGCTCTGAATGATAACAGACGACCCGAATGATTACTATGATCGAAAAAACACGTTCGATAAAAAGAAAAAAATAGTCTCAAAAACAATACTTATTCCAGTAATACTGCCTTATTTACGGAACCTTTCTCCATGAATTTGAAGATCGAACCAATTATAAGTCATTATGATCTACACGATTTCGAATGATGAAAATGGACGCAACAATGGCGTATTAGAAGAGACCGGGGCTCGTTAGCACAATTTTCATAATTTCAACATTTTAAACAACTAATTATTATGATTAAACCGTATTAACGTGATAGAGAGACCTTTTCTCTACATTTTTATGCTGGGAATAATTCTATATACATATGATATAGTGTAATTTATTTCTTTGTGCAATAGGTAAGTGAAATAACGTAACTTATTTTTTTTTGTGTAGCAAGTAAAATACAAACATGCTGGATCTTGCTTCGATGACAAGTTGGTTATACGACAAATTCCATATTAAATTAAAATAAATTTAAAAAAATAGATATGTAATTCTTGGTTAAAGATTATTTTTTAAAGTTTGTGATGATTGAATAACAAAACGATGCTATAGAAAAACAAATGTAAATTGTTTTAAGCATTGTAAGCGCTAAAGCGAACACAGCCTAAATCTAAAGCATTTTATCTGAGTTGAGTTATAATTAAATGTTCACACACTTCTCACTCGCACGTAGACTAAATGTAAGCTTGTCTTAAATATGAGTCAACATACCCATACGTACATCCCTACATACGTTTGATTTCAATCATTTACTTATTCGTTAACAAATTACTGTTATTATTCAAAATAACATATTATAGCAACAGAAACTTTTCTTTAACTAATAACATTAATACGAAATTTTGAAACGCTTAAAAATTTACTTGCCTTCTCTAGATTTTTCCCTTTTTTATTAGAATGGTTATTTGATTTAAATAAAACTTTGGAAGCAGTACTTGTAAAAGAGATATTTTATGATAATTTTTCCATTGTTTCTTTCGCCTTAAATACATAAACGGAACGCAATGCCAACTTACCTTTTGTGTCAGCGAGCTCTGATCTTCTCGACCTTACAACAAATTTTTACGAAATAACGGCATATTAAAGAACATGAAACTCACAATTGTTTATAATTCTATTCTTTTATTCAGGCTGCTCGGAGCAGAGTAAATTTTCCATAAGTTTTATAATCCGTGTCGGACACATAAAAAATGCGATTTATAATATTATACCTTCTTGAGAGTACCTGCCGTTTTCGCGCGATATCTTGCAGGTATTATCTCCTCATTGAAAACAACGTAGACAGTCCCGGTACGTGTATGACATCTGGAATGAAAGCAATAATGATGGCCGGATCTATTGGCGTCTCATCGAAACCGAACGTCCGCGGACCGAGATCGTGGGTGCCGTTGTCGTCGGAGCAATGATGTACGCGGCATTACACGAAGTAGAGGTGTTAACAGTAATAACACATTGGCGGGATCTATAAGAGGTAAAGCGCTGATCAGAATTCTCGGGCACGCATCCCCCTGGATTACCTCCGACGTCCAACGTCCCGTAGCGTTCGTAACGTTGCACAATGTGCCGACAGTTTGTCCGTTCGCCCTCCGTCAAAGTATCCCTCGCGCGATCGAGAGACAGGCGCTATCGGAAATTGTCCCGCATCGCCATTATCGTTAATCAACCCTTATGTTTACGCACACTTACGTTCGTACCTCTTGATTATACATCGGTTAAGTGTCGAGAAACGCGCGTATACACGCTTCGCTTTACGATCGCAAAATAAAGAGTGAAACGAACATTACAGCATTCTTCGTGAATCACGACACTGTATACTCGTGAAATTAGTTCTACTTTGTTTTATCCGCATACACTACTTACGGTTTGTTTGCGAGCAATTTTGATCTCTCGATAAGTCGCCCGGTACATTATGATATCGAATGTACATTTTGTATCAAGCTTGACCAGCAAAATTTGACATTGTTGACATAATATTCTCTTATTCTCGAACGCAAAGAACTGTCTTGGTGAAATGCGAAATATGCACCTTCCTTATGGCTGAATCTCCCAAGTCCAATCTCTGGAAATATTATCTTCAACCTTCGTAATACTTTACTTTTGTAAAGAATCGAGCGTTCTCGCGTGGCCGTTTGATCGCAACTACGAATGTCTGGACGTTTATGGTTTATGGCTCTCAGTATATAGTTATACGCTTTGGCGATATAAGAATGTATGTTGCAACACGCGGCATCGGAAAGCGGAGTGAATGAAAAAACTTACGACTTGCGCGGACAGATGATAGATGATTGCACGGAACACGTAGTAGAACAGAGCTCAATCTTCTGAGCCGAGAGCGAAACAATACGGACGGCTAGTCTGCGATGTGGGAGAAATTAAAAAGTTATTCCCTTGATTTTTCGCATAACGCGAAGCGATAGAGCGCAAGCCATTGATCTTAGCCGAGAAACAAAACATGCTTCTGCGCTCGTACAAGGATATAACTTCATTTTGCGATATATCATAATCTCCGAGAATTCATCTGCGAGAAATGCGATATATAAAAAAAATGGAAAGTCGATCAAAGAACTACATTAGCCTTAGATCGCATGAGCGATGCGATTTTAACTTATGACTGCGGTGTATTACATGAAGTTAAGCAACATGCAAGGTGTAAGGTCAAATAGAATATGAGTAATAAAACGCGGAAAGGTTGCACCGGTCTACACCTAGAGTATAGAGATATAGAGTAGACGCACGCACACACACACACACATACACAAACCATACCTCCGCCGATACATATCGGGCATACACATGCACACTTTTGCACCCTTATACAGTTGACATTCCGAAAAGACGGTACGTTCACTGTGGTATACGTATAAGGTCGAAGAGACCTCCCGACGGAGAAAAAGGTAACCGTCGCGCTCCAGAGATTCTCTGGCCGACAGCCAAACACCCAACAACCAAGAAACCCTCAGACTCAACTGTATCCACTCCATCCAGGGACTTACGTACCTATCTCTGATCTTTTTCTCTTGTCTTTACGTGCCTTTCGTCCTTACCCTCATCTCGTCTCGTCTCGCCTCGTCTCGCCTCGCTTCGACTCACCCTCAAATTCCATTTTCTAACTGTGTTTCTACCCCTTCCACGACCACCATTCATTGGCCCTTTTCGGCTGTCGCTCTAACTACGCTCTGTCACTTCCGCGCTATCACTTTCGTTATCACTTTCGTTATTCGTTCACTCTTGTCTTCCATCACCTTTCCCGAATTCGCCAACATTTTCCGTCTTTGGCCCTGACGACCTCGTTCGATCGTCTCTATTTGACGCTCGATTTTCCATCCGGAAACATCGCTCACCTGTCTTCGTTAAGAGAACCGTGTGCAGTGATTAAATAAAGAACAGGTCAACCGTACGCCCTCGATTACGAAGAGAAGCCCTTCTCGAACCGAGAATGCTATCCGATCTACTAAATTGCGCGCTTTTCGGCGAGCTATTAGTCGGCATGCTCTTTCAGCGTTTCGAGCGTGAGAAAAGATTATCTCGACAGGATTTACATTGCCTACTTAATTTCGTTTATGTAATTTCCAGTCCACTTATCGTAACCGCGATAATGCTCGTTTCTCTTTGACGATGTTCTGACGGCGACGTATTTGGGTCAGCGGTGTTCTTACATGAGGATATTTCGCGCGAGCTTGTCTCTCGCATAGCTCTTGAAGATATTTTGCCTTGAAGCGAATGGACCCTTGGAAGTAACGAAGTAACACGATAAGAATGCGGCGCCGCAATAAAAACGACCTTAACCCTTAAATAACCACCGCGCTCGGAAAAGTCGCGATGCTTGCGAATCTCCGGGAGGACATCAGGTAAAATCGGAGTACATAGATAAAATCGGTACAGTCCATCGGCAAAATGCGAAAGTCACGTCATTAACCGACCAAGCGCATCGACCTAGTTGCTACCGCGCCATTAGCAGATAATGACACTTTTTCGAGGGAAAGATGGGTCGGCCAGACTTCAGTTCCCGTAGATAGAACGTAGATCGATCGTTCCCTGCCGAGACGAGCGGCTCGTTTCGGAGAGAATTTTTCTAAAATCGGCCGAAACAAATACTAATGAAGGAAGACTTCGGAAGCATCCTCGGAGCGACTGTAAAAGTAGAATTGAAATCTCCCTTAAGGATCGTTACACGATAATGATCGCTCATTACTAACTTGATCGCATCGTTCGTCGAGCTCCTTCGACAAGGATATTTAGCTTACGCAAAAGATTTTTACGTTTCGCACAAAGAAATGTGGAAGTCTAGATAATAGAAGAGAGATTGATGGAATTGTATCACAATTTCTTTGAATAATGATGTTCAATGAAAATCGCATTTTATTTTATGAACAATTATATTTAACTATGATCCAATAGGAGATTTTTTTACAAAATCTTGTAAAATGACAATTTTTATTTTGACAGACATATATTTAATTTTTAAATTATAGAATTTATTTAAATCTAGACATAGTTAGGCATCATACTTTTACCACGATAAAAGGAAATCTTTGCGTCGTTGTTAGCGCACTTACAAAAGAAGAATTATTGTCTTCTTACAGAAGTCAATATGAAGATATAGTAAATCCTTATACAATGGTGACTTACTCTCATTCCAATGGTATTGTCGGAGGATATGTTCGCCGCATTCATGTTTGCAACTCGGCACAGCTTATTTCTTCCGAAAGTACCCTGACAGAGGCATGCGGCGCATCCCTTCGTGGGCGTTAATATTCTCGATGGGTGGTCCAGCGAGCCAGGAGCGTCGCTTTCGCCGAGAGGGTGGCTGCTAGAAAATATGCGAGATATCGGAGAACCCTCGATCAGTTGCGCCCACCTTCTCCGTGTTATCACCATGACTACCGGACGAAACAAACGGTAGCCGACATGGCTGCTAAGCCTCGGCAGCCTGGCAACCAACCTCTCGCCTTGCGAGAATGAACCCGTCGCTTTGTGCTCCCAGCTGTCAGGACTCTCTCCGACCAACAGAGGTTTCTGTACCTATAAACCTATCCACCTACCAACGCGCGCGGTTCAACGGAATCGACTCGTTCGCATCTGACACGCGCCAATTTATGCTCAGAATTACAAAGGAAACGTTACATTCTGTGTGGTGCGAGCGAGCCTTTGAGTTTGCCAGTGACAAATGGCAAGGCCGTGTCGATGACAACGATTCCAATCCCGTGTTACAGATTTCGGTAGCGAACAGTCTAAGGTTGGATCGGTGGTGTTTATGATCGGCGGCAGCTTCGCGCGAACGCGTTTACCTCTTTCGTGCGTACGCCATCAAACGAATTGTTGCACGCCGCGCGCCGTCCGTCGCCGTACTTTGCACTCGCGTTCAGGGAGCGTGCTGTCAGTCCTATTGTATCATTCTATTCAATGGCGCTGACAGCAAACAACATGATCCGTGAACGCGCCTATAGCTACGATTAAACATTAGACAGTTGTAGGATTCCAATACTAAAGACTCCTCGTATATTGAATGAAAAAAAGACGAAAAAAGGCTCAATACTTCGCTATAAATATGTAAACACAAAAATCGATATATAAAACAATATAATGATGCTCCTTATCAGTGCGTAGTGAGTTATACTTAGAGAATCCAGTGTATAAAGTAAAGATCCTCGGGGCGTAGACAGTGACAAATTGCTGCAGAAATAAGAGGGCGAAAGCGGTGGTTAGAAGAACCTTATGGGCCAAAACCGATGTAGTGTCGGTATATCAAAGTAAACGAACGAACAAACTATCCTTGTTATTTTTTATTTTGCAACCGCTTCCTCTAGACTCACTCGCTAACTTCCATTATATTCAGCCTCGTTATTGATTCAATAGCCAATTTTCGCGTTGCGTGAAAATCTCTCTTCCAACGCAGAGAAGATATTTATTTTGTGCGTTACAATTGTTCGAAAAAAAAGGGCTTGTTATCGTTTCTGTTAAAAGATAGAATGCATCCAGATTGATTATCTTTGTGCGGAGTTATGAATGGGAAGAGATATCTCTTTAAATGCTTCTCGCGTGTATGTAAAATAAAAATCAACTGTACACAACAAAAACGCGTATACAACGGTTAAATGTTCCGGAAGAATTCGTCGTCGATGACGTTTACGGACAGAAAATATTCAGCATTATCCGATAAAGAGATTTAGCGATCTTGCGCTGGCTTGCAAGGCGAGCATCAGACGACTGCGGTCGATAGCAGGACGTCACTGACGGTTACATTAGTCATGAACGCATTAACTATACAGATAAAAGGAAGGCAGCTCGCGACGACCCATCAACTAGAATATGCATGACGCTACGAACCGACAGACCGGAGACCACGCACGGTGAACGAAGGCTAAATCGAATGGCAACGTCAGCCTGCCATCGGGCAGGAAAGAAAGTTTGAAAATTAATTATGCATGCGCGCGCGTCGCTACTCGTTGATACCAGGACCTCTACGAATTCGCTTCGACAATTGCACTTATCACTCTTCCGATTTGTCTGTTCGCGTAGTCCTGCACACATCTTCGACACAAACCCTTAACGTTTTCGATTAATTAAAACGCTCAATTCTGTTGGCGTGATACCCAGTGTTTTATCTTTATGTCATATTACTCGCTTTCAGGACATGTTTTAGGAATCTAAGATTAGAAACATAATTAGAAACGGTGTAAGCACGCATCCGTTTTGATCGTTCCATTTAAATAATTCCGCGAGTATTATGGTCGAAACAGGGTTAAAGCACTTGCGAATACGAGAACAACTTGCGTTTAATAAACTCAATTATCTCGTCGCATGACACAGGTCAAGTTGCTGAGAGTAGAGGAATATCTGCGTCCGCCGCAGATCCTGTTACCTGTCTAAGTAATTAAGCAGTAGTTACGGCGGCATATGTTTCAGCGAAATGCCACAGTATGCAGCAGCCATGAATCAAATGCACAGAAAATTGGAACACGCTCGGAATGTATCGAAGAATTTCTGTTCGCGCTATATTATACTTTAGAGCAGAATGATGCAGGGAATGTCTAGCATTACCGGATTAATTGAAGAACCCAATTTTGATAATAATTATCTGTTCATCCAAATCATCAGATGAAATTATTAAAATATACGATTGTTGCATTGATTCTTGAAATGCTCATAATGTGTCTTGAATAGAATTGTTGCGTCGACGCTGATAAAGTGTTCGCGGGTATTTGTAATCGCGGTTGGTAGTTTTGGAAAACGGCGCGACGTTTGTACCGCCGTTAACCGGTGCAAAACGGATGCGTTACTCGATCGCCAAGTGTGACTTTATGCAGCAGAGCATTAAGGACAAACGTTTCGCTGTGTGTTGCAGAGTACTTGATGTCAGGAAGTCCACGGAGTTATCCAGCACGATCCCCGGGGGTCGCTTCCACGCCAACCGTGACCAGGTGAGTTAGTGCACGCCTCCCGCGAATTTCGCCAATTTCGTATACGCGAATGTGCGGCGTCGTCTCTCGTGCGACTCGCAAATGTGACACATCCATATTCCAACCGGAATAACATAGCGTAGATTCTCGCAAGGGCGCGAACAAATAAGCGGATTTTTCTCGCTAGGGCAGCAAATCGGTCAGCCTTATCGGTTTTACCTGCTGGCTGGGCTTTACGTGGCTGAATTAAGCCCTAACAGCTACAAAGAATCGATGGCCCGCGACTGATTCGTTCTGAAACCGTGAACACATCGTGACATTCGATGGTTTTCCATCGCGCCTCGCAAATTCCATTAACGTTGCGTGCACTACGGCTTCACACGGTTAAAGTCAAATGCACATAATTTTTCACAAAAAAAAAAAACAAATGCCGAATTTATTATCAACAAATATCTGCTAAATTGGTTTCAACGCTTTTAACATTTGACACCACATAAATATAAATCATTGCATTCTGCGCTCGACGATGATTTTTACGCATAAGCGACCCAAACGAACCGTTTTCTCTGCGGTCATGGAGACAGTCTCCGCGACGAAACTCGAGTTTCGCGAAAAGTTTCGAGAATCTAAATCAATCGGTCGGGAAGAGAAGACGGCCGACAGTGCAGTAGGAAGCGCGATAAGTACAGAGAACTCCGCGACGATCCAGCCGATGGATGGAAGGCAGTTGAGGGAGAGCAGGAGGTAGAGAAAGAGACACGTCTAAAGATGTTCCAATTCAAATGAGTTGAACTTTTAAAATATTTAGAATGTTGAACAGGCCCCGCGTCCCGGCATTTCCATTTCGCCCCTCCGTCCCTTCTCGCGCCAAGCGTGCCGGTCGATCGCCGTCGGTGACGCGCACGAAATTTCGAATTAGTTCGCTCTTTATTCTACCTCATTACCGTCCCTCAGCATTCCGTCGACTTTCTTTTCTCAAGCAGCTAATGGCCCACTACGTGCCGCAATTCATATTTCATCGTTCGCACGCGGAATGCTTCTGAGCGCATTTGCAATACTAATATAGCTGATATCTCTCATTGCAATTTTATAGATGTGATAAAAATATTTTTATTTAAAATCGAATTTAAAATAGAGTACACGAATAATTTAGAAACAATCACATTAATTATTCGGCGTTCTTGTAAGAAACATCATTTAAAAAATCCATTATGTATAAAAATTTAGAGTAGAAGTGGAAGGCGAAACGGATCAATTTTTCTTTATAAGTAAAAAAAATAATAAAGCTACTTTTGTTATTAAATAAATTAATCTTAATTTTCACTATAAATTCTTAATTTTCACATCTTTGGCTTGAGTTTTATACAATAAAATAATGCATAAACATGGTATTTTTTATTGCACAATAAAAAATCAAGAAAGAGAAATTATCCAATTCGCTCCAACATTGGGGGCGAGACGAATCACTAGTTTAAAAGAAGTACAATTCGAAAGAAATAAAAATAAATGAATAAACTCTTTGAAAGCCTTTTTGTTACAAACTCACAAAATCGTAATTTTATATGAAAGACAAAATTTCTTCATTCACTCACAATTTCTGCGCTTGTATCATCGATTGACATTGAATCACACGCAATACAAAATTGTTGTCTATTGTTTGCGCTGCAGAGGGAGCGCGCGAAAGTAACTAGCATGATAAAACAGGTCGTATAGAATAATAAACTAATGATAACTGTCTCAAAACTTACAATGATCCGATTTGCCTCGGTCTACCCTAAAATAGGCATCTACATCACGTGATACAATACGATCGTATGAATAATAAAACAATATCGTTTTATGAAACATCGCTCACAGCTTGGATTATCCAATTTATGTCGCATGCCGGTGTTAAGAGGCTCTCTCGACGGAATTACTAATACGTTCCCTACCATGCCTTAATTTCCTAAATTCTGAATTAATTTCCTAAATTACGAATATCTGGATAGCGATACATATGACTATCTGTCTTACGTAATATTAATTAACTATTTGACTATTAGTGATTGACATGGGACTCTTGATTCTCATTACGCATTTATAGTCACGCGAGTTCGTCGATCTTTTCCCGAGGATCTTGAACTCTGCTCAGGGGTATCGATCTCATTCTATAGTTACGTCGCTCGACAGCGTCTCTATTTTGAATTCTATCTGTCGGCAAAGTACTCGGGTATAAGACAATATTGTTACCGTCATGTAAAGCTGTTTGATAATTCAATCTCGCTATGTACGAGGCATTCGATTAACATATCATCGCGCAATTTGTCGTGGTGATCTGCTAACGATGATCACGTGGCCTCTTTAATCACTAAGGATATGAGATCATTACGTCGCGGGCATTAATAACAGAAATAGAAAATTCAATCCAGAGACATCATCATTTCTGAAAGATAATCGCGCATCGACCCTTAACGCTTTCTCGCAATTTTTTACTGTCGGCCGTACACTCTTCTTCGCGAGAAAGCGCGTACCACGGCAAAATGACGAGAGAAGGAAGAGCTATCGGTGTCACCGGAATCAGCAGGTCAGCGAGACGGAAGGTACTCTGTTGCTGAGGCAACGCGGCTAAAAGAACACGCGCGGTCCTTGTCCGAGAGAGCGAAGGAGAGGCTTCCTCCCCCATTCTTCCTTTTACTCGTCGTTCGTCCGTTACGCCTTACCCCGATTTCCTTCTAAAGACTGTTAACGACCGAATCCGCTGAGAACGCTGATCACAATAGTTCGTTGCTCACAAAAAAAACCGCAAACTTTTCTCAATACAAAATATAGCACTCGGTATTTCGGAAAAATTAAATAAGTTCGAGGCCTTTGTATTTATTCGTGTCTTTAATGATTTTTAAAACAGTTAAAATACGCGGATACTTTAGATAATTTTACATCCTTCAATAGAAACAGGTGAATTATCTAGATCAACTATCCTAATTTACTATGCACTGTCACTTCTAATTTTTCAAGATGTAGCAATTTGTATTGGTATTTCCGTTATCTCTGAATAACAAAAAATAGGAAATAATGAATTTTATTCATTAATAAAAAAATGCGATAGAAATATGTCATTATATTCAGCTGTTATTTTTGTAAGAGTTTATCTTTTCTTTCTTTTTATAGTGTATCACAGGGACATTACAGGCTTGATAGTGATCTATATACCTATCAAAGAAAGTAATATGTTTTTTACCTTTTCCGTAGCCAGAATAAACGGATACGGTCTTCGTCGTATCTCAGATGATACGCGAAAGAAGACAATCGCTTTTATATGGTATTTATTGCTTATTAACTATAACAACGTGATTAAAAAAGACACTCGCTACACTTGACCGGCGATAAAGACTTCCTTTTCCGTCTTTTTACGTTTCTTTTGAACGTTCCATCTTGTTCTTCCTTGCCTTACTATCTTTCCTATCGGTTTATAACTATAGAATCGATCGAAATGGTGGTTATTTTTGAGGCCCGTTAAAAATGAGTGCCGCTTGTTTTGCGAGAAAGAATTTCGAAATCATGTCAAATTTATTTTTATGAAACACTATATCAGTATTATGATTTCTGCAAAAAAATAAACTACCACGATGTATCACACAGAAAAATATAACGATAAAACGTTTAGCTATACATACTCTTTCTGCATTGCTTAAAATAATTGAGTTTTTTTAAGAGGGGAGAGATTTTCTTATTGAACATATTAGGGGCTTGTTAGTATCATTATTATTAAATTGATACTTGATTTAATACTGTATTACCATTTTTCTTCAATTTAGAACTGTGTTTCACGACCGAACAATTCATTGACGCGCAGTTTCGTGAAAATAGATAAACTCACACAAGAAATATCAGTACTATGATCTAGCTATGTTATAGCTTTTCAATTAGTTGTGTTTTTACACATGTTGATCTACGTTCTTTTAAAATAATTAAATTTTGTACAATTTTTTACTGTCAATATCGATCATTTAAAACATATTAAATTTACTAAATTGATATAACATTTCTTTTGACAAATGATATTTTTCATATAAAAAAACTTGTGTATTTTAAAATATATGAGTTTACTATGTTTCTTCTTCTTAATATCAAAAATATTTTAAATTTCTACATGTTTGTGTAAAAGTATATAAAAGAAACACAGGAAAAATCTGAAGTTATGGAACTCCATAAACAAGCCAATATTACGAGACTACAGGAAAATATAAACAGCATAATTTCTTTTTACGAAATGTAGAACGCAAAATATTTCCTGCTTTTTCTTCGAAATATCGGTAACATATTTTATAGCACAAGAGATGACTGATGACGGTTATGATTAACTTTAATGAGACTTCAAAAAATTGCTTAAAGAGTACCGAAACATGGTGACTTTCTTTTCAATTTTTCATCTTTTATTTCAACCGCAGCTTGATTTTCCACGAGATTTTCTTTTATGCTTTCCGTTATTTGTTTAACAATGAAAACAACTCGTATTATTTTTTAGAGAGATGTTAGATTAGATGTAAAAGACAGAAAAAAATAGGGAAGTACATCTCAATCTGAACAAATTCACGGTTAAAGCAGGTCGACATCCAAGTGCGCTTCGTTTAACTCTGTATTACGTTCCTTAATTCTCCGGGTCGCCTCTGCACTGTGAAAAGTAAGTTGTTTACCATGCATCCTTTCCCTATGTATCCCGGCCGCTCGGCGCAACTATGGTTACGGGTATGCTTTTGTCTCTCCGTGGAGCGACGGCGGAACTATTTAAATTAATCAACATGGAAACCTTAATCTCGCCCGACGTCTTAATCCCAGCTTCAATTTGCGCGCGACTCAGGCTTCTCTTCCTCTTAAACTTTCCATCCACCTTACCGAACTGAGTCTCGTTCAGCGGCGCCTTTCACGGAACGGAAAGCCAAATTTAAAATGTTTTTTTCTTCCCCGGAATTCTCGTTGCCCCTGTTTAGGGTATACAAAATTTTTGCGTGATTATTTTGTGATAAAATTGTTGGAGTATGAGCTAAGATCGTGTATCTTTATTAATCTTCCTGTATTTTCAGTAAAGTATCTATAAAAATTAATGTATTATCGATGAGTCTCACACACACAATTTTTTTGTGAAAGAAGAAAAAAGAGAGAAAGCGTATGACTTTAGTTAAATAAGAAAAAAATGAGATAAGCCGTGATATTTTTTTTGGTTATTTTATTTTTATTTATCTTTGTTTATTAATTATACAATTATTGTCAAAAGTAAAGGAAAAAAGGAAAAAGTAATAAAATTTACGTATATATTTTTTATATTAAAAATAAATTTTTAAACTAAAAGATGAGATAGCCTATGACATTGATATTATTTTTAAATTAAATTACAAGATAATACGAACACACATTTTTAAATTATTTTTAAATAGGTGGTAGGCATTAAATTTAATAATTTTTTTAAACTATAAATTTAATTAATTATTATAATTTTTATTTAAAAAAGGATTAAATAATAAAGAATTAATAATTTCTATGTAACATTATAAAAACTAGAGATATATATATATATATGTATATATACATATTTTTATGTATACATTGATTATTAAATTATTAAATTAAACCACCTACGCGCGTTTCAAGATATGAAACTTTATTCTGAATATTTTATATGTTTCTATTCATAATAACGATTATAGATACGGGCTTTAGCTGCGGACAAAAGAAAGATAAGAAATAAGCATTAAGAAACATTATCTGAGTAACTATGTAGAAACAGATTACACGATCTGCTTATGCATTTCTATGAATCTCGTGAGTAGTCCGATGCTAACTATTAAAGTTAGAAATATTAGACGTTGTAATGTAGGCGGAAAGGGTACATTACCATTTGTACAGAGACTTATTCATCATACTCAGCTTTCTAAGAACTGAAAGATAGTATATGAAATACAATTCGTTGTCTCTAGGAGAAACAATTTTCTCTTTTATATAGAGCTTTATTTATTAGAGCCTCGTTCAAAAATTCTAACGTCATTTTAAATCCAAATATCGTGTGTGACATATGAATGAGATATTCAAATTGTTTTCTACAATCATTTATATGCGATGGAACGATCGCCACATGAAAATTGAATACACGGTTTTTAAACAGTTACATATCCGAAAATCCATCATAGATAATTCCGAGCGATAAAGCGTGTACGCTTCAAAGCACGGCAAGCATTTGTCGGTTCGGTCACGCGTGCGCGTAAGTACGACAAAGGCATGGATTCGGGCCACGCAAGCGAGAAAATAAAGCGCTAGCTATAAAACGGTGACACGTTAACTTCGCCTGTTCCCCGCTGCAATTAGCCGAAGAATCCTTATCGAGGCACTCGACGAGGGTGGTAATTGACCGGCAGATAGGGACGTGGGAAACGCATCATCCTAATTTTAGATCGCCGCGCACGCACTTCGTGACCCGTGGAGGGAGAAAAAAAAAAGAAAAAAATACGAACGCGATGAGAGGGTGCGCGTCGTAGCGTCGGTGTGTTAATAAAAATCCGGGTGGTCGCGTGACACGACGCGATACGATCGGCAGTATTTTCGGCAGCAGATACGCGCACGTGCGCTCCTCGCGACGTTTCGCACCTGCCGCGCTTCATTTCGCTATGCATGTGAAAAATTTTTCGAGACGCACTCATAAAATCCCGCGGATTATTCTTAGTGGCGTGGCTAAATGGGGTGACTCGGAGTTTGAAAGTCATGCACATGCACAGCTGCCGCGAAAGTATAAACGCGAAATATGAGAATGAAAGTGAAAACGAAAATAGCGAATACGACAGCGAGAGTATAATTACAAGATCGAACTGTCTGTTTTCTCAGTTAATTTCATGTTTCACATGTTTTATTCACATACTTTACATAACAATCGTTAAATGAGATACAAAAATGTATTGAAATCCGATTGAAATTATAATTCGCGCCGGTCATTTTCATTTTCCGCGCGCGCCTATTTTAAAGCTGTACCGCCTTTTCTCGATAACGTAACCATATAATTTAATATTTAATTATTTGTAACGAAGCGTAGCGTTCTAACAAGTTACATGTTAGGAGGAGTCCCGTGTGCTTTGTATGCGCAAAGAACGAGCGTCTCTCGAGAAGGGCGCGAAAACGGAAAGTAGGTCGCTGGTTACCGCGCGGACTGGAAAGTACGAGTGACATCGCACTGGGACAAATTTGCATGAAATGCTTCCGCGAGCAGGAAGACCATTCGTTTGGTCGACACGTCTCTTGCGCCGCGCGCGCACCTTAAAACCACCAAGTTTCAAAGCGTGTGGTCGCGCGCCGTAATCCCTGCCATTCGCTCTCAAATTCCCGGATATGCGCTACGGACGTGAATCTCACCTTCTCGCAATATTATCTCGCCAACGACGGAGATTTATTACGATTTCTCAGTTGTTACTGAAAATTCTTAAGGAAGTCGAATACAGTTAATATTGATATCTCAAAATCGTTCTGGAGAAAATTGCTAAACGCTGGGTCACTAGTTCCATTTATTTTTAATTCCAATGTAATATAATATAAGATGTGAATAGCATACATGTGTCTCTAAACCTTTAGCTACTACACAGAAAAAAATGACTATCAAATCAACAATTCATTGTTTCACATATAAGCAAGAATATAAAGTCTTCTTGAAAGAATTTGATAATCTTGATCAGACATAATTTGCTTACATGAAGAAACAAAATTTCTTTATGTTAGCAAATTATGTCTCTTTGAGATAATAAATACTTCCAGGGAGATTTTATATTTTTGCTTATATACGAAACAATGAATTGTTGATTTGATACTAATTTTTTTCTGTGTACGCGTCACTATAATGGCTTTCCTCTAAATTTAGAACAAGCCACTATATATGTATACACTGAAAGAACGATTTTGTTGAAAATACAGATATGAAAATAATTATGTTGGTAATAGTTACTAAATCCTTTTTTCAATGCAATTATTTTAATGATCCAACATAATTATTTTCATATCCATATATATATTTTCAACAATCTATATTTTCAACAAAATCGTTCTATTTTTTCCATCATTATGAATATATATAATAATAACATATATGTATATAATAACAAAATATAAAAAATTCCCTTCCCTTTGATCGCGTTCCGCAGTCGAGCTGTGCATACAGTTTGCGTTCAGCTCATCTGTAGCTAAAGAGTTAATATTTCCCTACATATCTCGTGGTATCTGGAAATGAAGTAAACGATCGATAAAAATAAAAAAATTTTACAACTTATTAATATAGGTATAGACATTTACGTAAAAAAGTCTATTAGCATTGAAAAGCTCTGCGAATTATTTAGCGCACGTTTTTAAAGGATGTATTTACGACGGCTTAGAGAACATCCATGTGGGAAGTCGCATCATCGCGAGCGCAGATTTATACGACTGAAAAGTTCTAATAACACCCCATGGTATCCAATGTAGATGAACTATAAAGCACGTTACTGTGCAGGGTCGAGGAGTGGAAGCGCCGTTCTCTCTATGAGCTCCATGTGGGTTTAACTTTGCGTTCTATAAGAATAGCTACCGCGCGCTACCCCATAACGGTGAAACTTTCAAATATAAACTAAATCCCCCTGTATATCACCTCTTTACTATAAAATATTGTCAATACGCGATAAACTCTGTCTCCTGACTGTCGGTTTCATCGACTGTAACGCGCATCGGTTATTAAGTTGATGGCATCCAGTGACCATCGATCCGTTAATTTTTACAAGCAGTATTTCTATTTTTAATTTATCAAAAACATGTACATGATAAAAATATCACTCTCTTTTTATAAATCATTAAACCGCTTCGTGGATATTATGATTCAGGAATTAATACAAAACTCTCAACATATAATTGCGTAATTTAATCATAAAAGCTCTTATTTATTTTATTTGTCATTCCTGAATATTGATGGAATGCGTAATGTATTGTAAACTCGATTTTATTTTTACAAGATGTTAAGAATTACATTTAAAAGATGTAAATTAAAATTTATGTGTGTAAAATAATGATAATGTGTCAGTGTTGATAAAGTATACATATTATATCTATGTAGATTTCATGTAACATTCATACACGTTACGTACAACAGAGATTGCTGGCTTAGCATTAATTTCACAGTAAGTGTTACACCGTTGTTACCTGATGTTACCGGCTACGGTAAATCCTTTGCGCTGCGATCTAATTTCCAGTTTGGCACCTTGCGCCTCGCATTACTCTTGACCATAAAGCTCGCTACCCATAAACATTAATCTGCCTTGCCACACGCGTGTCCGTCATAATCATAATTGATGGTATGTTAATTACAATTTATGCAAAAACCTCCTCTCATCTGCGCGAGCTACATCCCGCCGTAATTTCCGAAAACGTCGCTTAAATGCTGATGCTAACGCTACGATCCACAAATTACGTCTCGGTACATTTCGCGTACCTGTACGCGGATACCTCCATTGAGCACATATTATGTCAGGCGCATGTCTTACATTGGCGCACTGTGCACGAATCAAATTCGATAACTCGCGCATTTGGTGCAAAACGACAGAATATTTCTTAATCTGATAGGATGAAAGTATAAAAAAATGAAATAAATAAATTGGCTCGAGTTATATTTTCGTTCTACTAAAATCTTGTACATAGTAACAAACGGAAATGATTTAAGGTCCATATATTTAAGCCCCTGACATTACTAAAACCAAGCAGAAAACAAAAAGAACCTAAATTTTAATATTTTACGATTTATTAAAGTTTCACGTTTATTATCTCTCAAAACGCTGGTGTTAACTTGTTATTATGCAACGCTGTCCAATTAGAAGACGCAGTTATGCAATTTTTTTCTGTTCGTGGCACTACCACAGAACAGATAAAGAAGGAAAGGTTCCATGTTTGTTTGATGGGATAACATGAAGCTTCATGAACGGTAAACAAAAGCAACGAATTGATGGAAACGTATATTTCAGGGGATTATAAGTAATATAAAACTGAGTGCGATGAGAGAGAAGCAACGGATTGTTGTTTCGTCTTCTATCGCTATATTTAGAAACTTCTAAAAGTATTGTTAGCGAGCAGCACAGTCTGTACTCGCACGGAAAGCGGAGTACGTTCCCGGCTAGGTACTCGAAAGAGCGTAATGCGTCTCCAATTTCAATTATCTGCCGGAAAATTTCTCCGTCCCATTCAGACTCTTTTGTTTTTCTCCTAATGGGCTCGCATCGAATTACCGGGATATTTATTTACCCGTGCAATTCTGAGGATCTCAAGGGGCGAGATCAAAGCTCGCGGGCTTTCTTTCTCAAACAGGAAGTTATTCTCAGATGACTTTCGAAATTCAGGCAAGATAAATAACCGAAAATAGATTCATTGTTAAATGAGATTCACGTGAAACATTAAGTACACTGAAAGTTTCCATCGATGCAGCAATAACTTTGGAACCTTCGCGTATATTTTTAACTCTATGTAATAATAATTTATTAAGTTTCGTGTTGTGATAAGTTATTTAACTAAAGACAGCGATAAAAGAAGATTAATTTAGTTACAATTATATCAGTTTATAAAGCACCGTATACGCCAGTGCAAGAACAGCTCAATACAGACAAAACTTATCGTGCGAAGGGAGTTGAAGAAGAAAGAGTACTGTCGTACCAGTTACGATACATGCAACGAGAACTATAAGAAAGAAGAAATGTGGCGCAAGAAATCGGAGAACAGAGAAAGAGCGAAAAAGACATTAGGAGATTTATCAAGTCTGAGAACGAAATGCGAAGGGAATGCGAAGGATCCCTCCTTCTCGTGACTGCCGAGTATCAACTGCTTTCCGCAGTCGATATTACTGTTCGCCGGGCACCACGCGGGGCAAGAAGAAACGAAAAACAATCCATGAAACGCGAGAAACATAGCGAACGATATTTGCGACGCGGGGCACACTCGATTGGCTCGCATGAGTTTTTCCAATCCGATGAAAAGCTCCGCCAGAATACACATCGTCCGCTTGTTCGATCTGCCGACGTTAAAATCCCGGAAGGTCGGGGCCTTCCATTTTTTTTTTTCGCTTTTATGAAACGAATGAACGAACGTCACTGTTACCTAATATAATTATACGCCGTGAAATAAAGAAAATTGCCTCTCTTCGTCGAGTGAGGGGGTGGGTCGATGCCTGGTTCGTCTATTACGCTGAGCGGCGCCATATTAAGTTCTTCCTCTAACATCACGCTCGCCTCTTGTCTCGCTGCCCCTTTTCCGCCTTCTCTTATTCTGACTTTATATCTTGTTCCTCTTATCTTCTTTCCCTTATCCCCGGTTATGCAGCGAAGTTCGTTGCTTTTTTTTTTACGCTTTGTGTTACGTTTCAGCTCGGGGAATACACACACGGAATGATTCAATTGTCCCAGCTCTTATTTTCGCTGTTTATACAAAAGCTGCACGGAAGCTGCACTCCTTTCAACAGAATTCACATATATTTTAATGTTTTATTAATTTAATAATTAATGCACTTTGTCAGCACTCGCGAAAAAGAGCTCCGCATTCAGGAAGAATTTGAACTTCACAATAACGAACAATTTTATATAGCAAAGTTACGAACCCGCGCGCGCCTTGTGAAAGAGAATAAAGATAATAACAAGACGTGTTTATACTAAAGCCGGGCGGAATATTCGAGCGAATCTTGAGTCATAATAAAACTTGATTTCCGCCCGTTATAAAGATACATTAGCGTTATTTTACGCGGCGCCGCGGTATTCACGGTTTCCTTTCTTCGTGCGCCATTATTCTCCTCGACAAGTGTGTTTTCTGCCCGTAACTTTCGCGAGGCATTAATCGCTCGTTTCCCAGTAAGAACGCAAGCGAGAACGAGGTAGGACGAGCGGCAAGATTTGGGTGCTGGAAAGGGAAGAAGAGAAGGCTAGAGAAAGCGAGAGAAACATGGATAATTTTTTAACACGGTTTTGCATCGACCGGACCTGCAAGACCGAACGAAAAAATGGGTGGAAAGTAATCCAAGGAAATATAGAGTACAGTAACGGATTATCAAAAGAGACAAATTAACAGTCGACCGTACCAATGGGATTTTATGTGAATTTTATTCGAGCTTAAAATGTAAATGTAAAGATTTGGGGAAGATTGAATGAAATACATTGAATATATAGTAGAAATAAATTTGTATAAATAAAATATGGAGCCCCCTGTGTACGAGGGCTCCACGAGTTTGTTCCTCCATTTTTCTAAAATAGGAAAGGAATCTTCCGAGGGAGAAGGAGGAGCTATTGACGCATAACAGGCTATTTAGCAACAGAAATTCGAAGCTGGTGAGCTCGACGAGTTTACGAGCTGCCTTTCGGAGAGCCGTTTTCCTGCGACGTCGTTACGGCGCACGACCCGGGTCGGAACTTCCGTTTTTTCTTTCTCGGGGATGCGAGGGCGATACGCCCGAATCTAGATCACGCACGCTCCCCCGTGTAAAAGGCCTCTCGAGACGCGTTGCTTCCGAGCTATTAGGAGTCACCCGAGGATCCGCGGAATTATTTTAAAGTGTCCCGACTTATCTCGGACGGGAGGAAAAGTGTCGGCGAGCCTTGATGCACCGAAATATCGCGCCTGGCAATTTCGAGGACACCGATTTATCTCGACTGTTCCCACACACGACCCTCACGCGGTAATCTTTATACGCTGAATATGTTATATCGCTGAGATAACGCGAAGACGTTTCTGTAATTTTTCAACACGTCCCCTTAGTTGAAAAAATGTAATCAGTAAAAAAAAGTCTTAAAAAAGAATATGGTAGCACTAGTAGAATACAGAATGTCTCAGGGAATTTGTAACATGTAAAAGTACTTGTTGCTGCGTCGAGGAATTTTATTTCGCTTGATTGACAATAATCGATATTGCTTCTTTGAAAGGATTTATGCATATAGAACTGTATTAACATTAAAAATAATCGTATGTATATATTTTTTTAAATGAATTTTAAAATCGCGCAATCTATAAAAGCCATTGCCGTATCAAATATATAAAAGCATCAACGTTCTCGCGATTTTCGTCGTTTCTCTGACAATCGATTTCCCCGTTCAAATTTTATTTCCGCGACACGAATTATCGGCATTGATTGCTGTCAAGCCCCCGATGTACCTCTCCTTTTGTCAGCTGTAGACCGCTTGACGAGATATTGTGTAAACCGGACATTGGTAAATCGAATCATCTGTCTGTGTAACTTAAAACATGAAGATGTTACATAGGCAGATATTATATGTAAGTGTGTATAGGATGTATCAAGAGTTTCGCGACTTTTATCTATCAACTGTAAATGCGCTTCGGTAAAGTTCATACTATTCTTTTCTTAAAAATTTCTTGGGGATTTTTATTAAACGATTACAATTTATAATTACACTATCCATTATCTAACAAATAAATTAATGGAAGTTTGTGGAATGTAAAAAGTTTTAAAGCATTTTGATGTTCTTTGTCCTCAAACGTATTAGAGAGAGAAATAGGATAGGTATCGATACATAGAATACTTCCCGAAATATTAGATATGAAGATGGAAAATATTCTCCGACTTCACCACTGTCATCATATTCCCATCAGAATACTCCCTAGGTTGCACAAATTTGATCTATATTTAATATATTTCCGACGTGTCCCCTAAAATTAAAGTCAACGAAGCATGCAACCTTTCGTGATGGGAACGAGAAGTCTCCCTGAGAGGATTTCCATTTTCTGAAACTGAAAAAAAGAGCGGAAGCACCTCGTACATAAAACTAACTTTAAATCGGAACAAAAAATAAATAAATTGTTTATTCTTAATGAAAATTATTATTAATAATTATAAGAAAGGTTTTGATGCTTAATTAAATATTAGATTGCTATGAAACAGTTTTAAACACAAAGCCATAAAAACTCTTTTCGCTCTGTAAAGTTCCTTTTCATAGAATTATTACATTTAATGTTCATAATTTGTATATTTTATTTAGACAGCTCTCTCTTTCTCTCTCTCTTGAAAAGTAGAATATAAACTACTGAAAACTGTCTTCAAGAAAAATGCTTAGAATATATACGAAAGTCTTGCGATTTCCCAACTTATCAACATTGCTACGATATCAACTCGACCATCGATCCTCTATGCGAATGTATAGATACGTACGTAACATAAAATATACACCTTACGCGACTGTTTATTTCACGGCGTGCGCTTTTCGTTGAAGTCAACCTTTCCCCCGCGTTGTCAAAATCGAGTTTGAGAAAGCTCGTTAAAGCGAACTTCTCCGACCCATCGCGCTGCCCTTCGCCGAAGGGATGAAGCGGAAAGCCCAGCGAGAGAACGGCGTACGAATCGATACAACAATGGAGTTATGCAGCTGTACGTGAGTTAGGAACGGCGCAAAACGCGAAAAGTTCCCCCTCTCGCCCTGCACTTCCCCTTCGTTCCCGGCTATACCCCGTTCCGCGAATGATGGCCCCCCCCCTGCATAATCCGCCCATATACGAGTTCCCCCGATATACACGAGGGGTGCATAATTGCATCTAGATAAAACAGGTGAATGGTAAATCAAACTTGGATTTGCTCCCTTCGGCTCTCGTGATTACCGTACCTAATTAAGGGTGGGTTTCCTCGCCCCTCGTCCGGTCTCTACGCGCGCAGTACCGGTCTCGCAGAAGTGGGTGGAAAAAAATAATTAATTTGATTAGGAAACGACAAGTTGCTGGAAAAGAAGGAAGAAAATGTTGCGGAAGACTTTCTGAGTTTGCAAATCTAGTACGCTCCACTTTCACTTTTTCTTAGGTTGATTTATTTTCATACATCTTATGAAAACTTATAAGATATCTATGAAAGGAGGTAGAGCACGTGAGTTTAGAGAATTCTTCTTCTAAAAGAAAAGAAAACATATATACATAAATGAATGAGATTGATAGTGAACTTTGGCTCCGTGACTGAGTTTATATTAGATTATTTATGAAAGAGAGAGTTTGCCTTACTTTGAAGCTATCACAATTAAACTATGTTTCCATACAATGCACTGAGAAAAAAGTGTACAGTATTTGTAATTATAATTGAGTGATAAAATAATCATAGTTAAGAACTTTATTTTTATAGATATTACTGCTTTAATGTCAACAATAATCTTGTGTTTATAGTTCTACCAACTATGGAAAAAATTTTACTAAAAATTATGATAATTTCAAATATTAATATAATAAAAAATCAAGACATTATGAATGGTAGAAATAAACATTTTTATGTAGTAAATGCAAGCACAAGTTATAGTGAATATAACTACTGTTAAACATTCGCTTAGGTACTATTTACGTAGCAATAATAACTAATAGCTATGTAATTTGCATGATTTAAAAAATTATTAATATATAATTGGCACTGAAATGACTATGAAGTATGTTTAAATTATGATAATTGTAACTATTTTTCTCTCAGTATGAAATCAATCAAAAGTAGCAATACGCTATTAAATTATTGTTCAATAACGTTCTACATTTTGTTGAAGTTAACCGCGCGACATTATTAATTAATGTAAAGTAGAATGCACAGAGCATGGAAATAAGTTATTTATATTATAATTATTATACTTATAATTATACCGTATAAGAAAGCGTGTAAAAAGACATTTAAATTTGATTTTTTTATATTCTCATGTATTTTTTTTAGTAGTAATTTTTAAAAATAGCAAACGTGAACCAGATGTAACAAAAAAAATTATTGTGCTAAAACATTAAAATATGCGTATTCTTAAATAGAAAGAAATATTATTATCTTTAAAATGTATGTTATCTTCTCTCTTTCGTTTTCATTTATCTTGCCTTCGATAAAGAGTCTTTGAATATACGAGTTTGAGGAAATTCGGTTTTCTACGAAGGAAATCGACGTCATGTCGTTCCTATCGTATTTACAGTTCTGCGAGGAATCGTCCGGAACTAGCTCGCTCTAACCCCCACGGGACTTCCGTCTGCTAAACGTTACATCGTTGAATCCTACCCGTGTCCTACAGGAGCGAGTTCGACCCCCGACCGATGGGAATACATTATAATAAGGGCTCAAGACGAGCCGCTGTTTTGCGCCCTTTGCGCTCAAGTTGCATTACACCGGAATTCTATGCAAATGCGCCAAATCAGTCCGCTAGCGTTGCATTTTGACGAAACACTGTTACTGTCGAAAATGTGTTATATTCTGATTTATGTAACAGCACGTTAGCAATTATTATCATTCTTAGGGGGATATTAAAGTCGTGAGTTTTACCGATTGAACAACGACTTACATTCATACGATTTATAATACATGAGTATGATTTACGAAACATCAATACATCTCTACATACTACTACATCAATATTGCACGCATATACATGCATAAATTTTAAAGCACACCAATCTTTCATATTAGATACTTAAACATAATTTTAAGAACTAAAGTATAAAACTTTTATATAAAGCAAATGTGTGTTATCACGAGTCGACACCAGAAGTAATTTTCCAATTTTTTTTTTTTAAATGTTGCTTTCCAACTGCATTAGTGTCTATACTTTAATCGTAGAAAAATATTTATAATTCTGTGTAATTAAAAAAAGATTACTTTGAAAAATATCACGTTTAAACTTATAGACCTGTCGCTATTGTTGGCCTTGATATTTCAATTATTTTTTTCTTTTGAATCATAAAGGCACTGATTTTTGCATAAGAGAATTAACCAATTAAAGTCCTGTATTTCTATCTTGGGAAGGGAAATAAAGAATTCTGATTGATTCTTTTATGCATTATGCATTGTGCATTATGCAAGTGCTTTGGCCATAAAAATTTGTTTGCTTTATGGAAATTGGAAGTGTCTGCAGTATTCATGTGCATTCAGAGATAGTTATATTTGTACTGTCGCGCGCATAAACTTGCAATAAAAATGTAAACTATAGATAACAGGAATGATAAAGAATCAATGGCACAGACTATTCATCATTGAAAGTATGACAAAATAATAAAAGTATTTATANCGGGTCGCAAGTCTACTCACCATGGTCACCTTCCCTCCCTTTTCTCCTCTCCTCGCTCGTTCCTTCTTTCTCTCTCTCTCTCTCTCTCTCTTCCTTTTCATCTTTTTTTGTGCTCTCTTTCTCTTTAGGACGGTGACCGACACTTCCGAAATAAAGTTTCGTAATTTCCGCTAACTGAATTAAATTTCAATTCATTTATAACTTTATTCGTGTTCGGTGCAGGATCAAACGTCTGAAACCAAACCGAGCCACCCTTTCATCCCGGCATATTGCCTCGATCAGCTAGTCCGGTATAAATTTCGCGCAAAATCCGCGCTCTGAAAAGTTTGGCATTTATATTATCCGGCGCTATCGCGCGCATTGTATATGGCACTGGCGGGCGGAAGGTGCACGCGATCATTAGCGAATTACAACTCGTTCGCGGACGAAGCCTTTGAGTCCACAGCCGATCCGTGTTCCCGGGCTTTTAGGGTTTCGAGCGAGTTAACGCGCGTAACTGTGACCATCGTGGAATAAAGCGCGCTTGGATATAATTCCACGCGAAATTAACCGCCGCGCACGGAAAGCGAAATCCAGATAGATGGCCCGTATTACATCGGGAATATTATGATCCATTTCACGTTACAAGATGTTATATTACGTCGACGGTAACCAATATTGCGCGCTAAGCCAGACGAACAGCGGTGACCTAGCCAGAGCTTACGCTAACTTCTCTCGCGATCGTGAGCGATTCAGCATATCGCCTTCGAGATGGACCTCACGTAATTCATTGCCTGCGACGTGAATCGATGCCTCGAGCACGGTAACTCGTTTAAGTTCCCGACGGACGTCGAAGGAAAAGCTGCAATTGCTACGGGATAATGAATACGCGTCTATCGTAGGAAAACAACAGTAACCTTAGCTTCTGGTTTCATACTAACGATAAATTAACAAGTTTTGCTATCGCCATACGAGCACAAAGTGTTTATTTCATATTTTTATTTGTTGTGTATTTAACAGCGAAATATATGTCGATCGATAGACACGACACGCCCGATTCATTATCAGCGCACTATATTTCAACCTGGTTTGTCAGATAGGATACTATCGAAATACTTGTACCGTACTGAATCGAGCCTTTTATTTTATGTTCAAAATAGCGCCGCGACGATAAAGCAAAGGTATGCGCTGCGGGGTAAAGAACTGGGCGCGAAGAGCGAAAAAGAGAGAGAGAGAGCTGGCAGGAAAAACTATACGTGTATTTGGACTATAAACAGAGCCGTTCTCCTTCCGTCATGCCAACATAAAAGTTAGTTCGTAGTTGGATAAAGATCGAGGCGTTGAGCGACCCGAGCAAACCAGGCGAGCGCGCGATCAAGACGAAGAGAGAGAGAAAGGGAGAGAGAGGAATATACAAGAAGGGAGTGGAATCAAGAAAGAAAGAGAGAGACAGGAAGAAAGAGAGTTGTGTTGGGAAACGATCCCCTTGAACTCGGAGATGCAAACAGAAGAGTTGCAGTATAATGCGAAACTTATTATTGAGAAAGGTAGCCTCCGGCTGTAGGTTGCGAAGACATAGACGCCATACCGGAAATGCTATTGCCTTACTCTCTTCATCCTTGTTGTACCGTTCCTGCATCACCCTCTTGCTATATCTCTTGCTCTATCTTCGCTTCTCTTTCTCTCTCTCTCCCTCTCTCCCTCTCTCTCTCTCTCTCTCTCTCTCTTTCTCTTTCGCTCTATCCTTCCTACCCAGTTCAACTATATTGACTACAACTTGGTCTTACTGCTGTTTCGTAACAGGAGCGCACACATTGCATCGCGTAACTATCAAGAGCTTCTAGCGACTGCCTTTCGAATTTAAACAAGGCTCCGTACTGCCGACGCTGTTACAAGCGACGGGGATTACGGCGCGTTAATAACGCTGTTTTATTTGCTTCTGCCGTGATACCGGTACACTCATTAGGATCGATAATTACATTCCTGCTTTACTTATGTAATCCAATCGGAGTTACGTGGAGGTATATGCAAGGTACTATTACCGTTCGCGATACAAAACGCCGCAGCGTTTTACTCTCGTCGTATCCTCATTACCATTTTCCAATTCGATTAATAATAGTTATATATATATATCGAAGGTTCTGTCAACCGAACGAACGTCCCGAATATATTCCCGCGCGGATATTTCGATATGCGTGTAATGCGAGATTACGGCAAGNCTTTTCGATCCGCGGCATGAAGGCTCTCTCGTCAACTCTCCCTTTCTCTCTCTCTCTCTCTCTCTCTCTCTCTCTCTCTCTCTCTCTCTCTCGCGCGCGCGCGCGCGCGATCAAAATAAATACTCACCCCGCGGATCGCATCGATCTTCTGTGTTTGCCCACGATTTACATCGACCATCGAGCAGAGCGAGCGGCTGCGTCTGTTCGTTATGTGCGCATGGCACGTTAATGGCCGGTGCGGATATCGCGCGCGGGGATCGAAATTGAAATTAAAACGGATCCACCGTGAATCGTTTCCCGTTTCGCGCGTGATACGCGCACGCACCGTCGTTGTGTATTTACCGTTTTGTTCGCTTGAACGTGCCCATCGTGCCGAGCCGGGGACTGCCCGTTATCTTGCGGCAGCAGTCGGCCCGCGTTCTTCGCTTTAGCGGATTTACCGCACTCGAGTATTTACAGTTTTCGAATTAAGCAATCGAGCTTAGAGTTTATTAAAGGAAAATGAGAAGGGTCTTTTTTTGTCTAACGCGGCTCGTTATTGTTGAAATATGATGCGTTATCATGACAAGCCGCATTTATGGATGTTTATTTATGACTTATGTTGCATATGGTAACAATATTTCATTTTCCAAACATTGCGTATACTGCATTTATATCTGTGAAGATTTCTTAAAGGTGTAGTTTTATAAAGTCTACGCGAATATTATGAAAATTGCATTCTCTGAATTTTTATGAGCCTCTCTTTAAGGTAGATTTCTCTTTTTCTGTCTTTCTCGCTAGATGCCATCATTCCATACGTAAATAATTAATATAAGTCATACGGATATCCAGATTTTTCAATTTCTGTCTTCCGTTAATTTTTATTTTAGATAATTTATTACAATATCTTGTTCGATGTAATTATGCGTATTATGAGAAAAAGTCTTTATCGTTCTCTCGCAGAGGAAACTAGTCATTAAAATAATATCGGATTAATTATAGTCAGAGGACAAACAGAATCCAAGTGAAAAGCTTCAACCCTCGCTCAGTTGCCTTCTGAACCGTTACATTCCGGCGGGAGGCATTCGAGAAATCGCTGAGAACCTCGATTATGGCCCGGCCGGAAAAGGGCTACTTCCGTGGATACAGGAAAGATTGAGGAACGACGGGGGTGGGAGAAGGAGGGAAGTCGGCCGGCAAGAATCCTCTTAATTATAACCGATCCATCAGCATTTCCCGACGGGATTTAAGTAATTAAGTCCGATTTAACGAAGAATTGGCGCCGACGACAGGAATAAGAGCGGAATAGTCGAGCAGTCGCCATCAGCGACAACGATTGCAGAAGAAGAGAACGCCGCGGGGTTCCACGAAGCAACGAGAAGGAGAAGACTAGAGAAACGCCGAGAGTGGTCCCGATATCAAAATAATTGCTCCATCAAGTCGCGCTCTCCCGACTGGGACGATGCGACGGTAGAAGATTTATGCCTTGTTTGACCGTTGCTGAAATTACTCTAATGAGAGAAAATTGTTTCTCGAACTAGCGGGATATGCATTGTATTCTGGGTCGTATCCATAATTACGTAAAATTTTAATACTTTATAAGAATCGTGTTCATTATTCGAAGATTTAAGATGTTATATATAGAATTATGGTTGGAGAAACTGAGAAGAGCTCAATTAGAATTTATTCTACTATAAAATATTATATTCATAAAAACCTATTCTAAATCTGAATCAGTGGAATCTTACTGATTTGCAGTGCTATACTTATAACTGTGGTCATCAGTGACTATTCACTATTTTTCAGTGATTCTGATTAAGAAGAGGGTGCTCTCACATTGAGAGAAATCGTTTGGTAGTATAGTGATCAAATGAATTTTATAGTTACTGGTACAAAAAACTTTGTTACATTTAACAAAAGAACCAAAAACTTTTTGTAATTTGTTGTATGAAAATAATTATTTGGTTAAGACTATAAATTGTTTGGTCAAAACAACTATATTTANAATTATATATTTAGTAACTATCACTATAAAATTCATTTGATCACTAATCAACCAAACTTTGATTGATTTTACAAAACATTTCTCTCAGTGCACTGATGAAATCAGTGTATTATCACTAAAAAACAGTGCATATATCACTGAAAACAGACTATTCACTTTCAGTGAATAATACACTGATTCCAATTTAGAGAGTACACTGAGAGAAATGTTTTGTAAAATCAACCAAAGTTTAGTCGATTAGTGATCAAATGAATTTTATAGTGATAGTTACTAAATATATAGTTATTTTGACCAATTTGTAGTCTTAACCAAATAATTATTTTCATACAACAAATTACAAAAAGTTTTTGGTTTTTTTGTTAAATGTAACAAAGTTTTTATAAAATTCATTTGATCACTATACTACCAAACGATTTCTCTCAGTGTATATTTATTGTTAGCGATACATCTGATCAATGACTCTTCATATATTCCTACTCTTTCATCGATAAATGCTTACGTTGTTTTAAATATAATACAGAAATATCTAAAGCTTAAATACACGTAATCCAAGGGTGCGTTTCACTTGATTCTGTTACCGCGAAACTCAACTATACGCTTCAAACGTCGATCATGTGGAAGAAATGCAGCTTCCGATCCCGAGACATGCCACGTGGTGCGCACGCGACTTCGTAGTTACCGCCGCCGTCACATCGGCAATGCTGACGTCCGCGCAGATCGGGTTGGCATGCGAAACGGCTTGTTGATGGGCGAGAGATCGGAGTCGACCCGGTTACCATGGGTACACGAGGAATTATGCGTTACCTGGGTAACCCCCAGCACGGTAGGGTTGCCTGTTCTCCTTGTCCCGGTACATAGGCACACGCATACGTTGGCGCATGGAGAGACAAAGATAGAAAAGCAACGAGAGAGAGAGAGAGAGAGAGAGAGAGAACAATGTGCATACACATATATGTATGTATATACTAACTTGTATATCGGTAGTTCATACCATCTCTATCACGCCGGGTGCACCCGGCTTTCCTCCGCTTCTCTAGTTTCCCTCTTCTTACCGAAAAGAGCTCGTCCATTTTTTCCCGCGTTCTATACTCGCTCGGTTCATTGCTCGCCCAATCACATACCATTCAAACTGACGGGACTTCGAACGCCGCCGCTACGATCGATTGCGATCGCCACCCTATTCGAGGTGTCGTGTTGCACACCGGGGTGTCGAAAGCGGATTTTTTCCGGCTAGATGAAAAGTGCCGGACCCCATTCGTACGAGGATCCGTCGAAGATGTTTCACGTTCCAGCGGAGTTAGCACCTGCGACAGAGCGACAGGCCTTTCAACACGTGCCGCTCGCTTGTGTGTTCTAAGAGTGCTTCACGCAAGATGTACAAGCGATTTTGACATAGATGCGTTCATTTTTAGTCGACGAAGACGAGGGTAAAATGGATTTAACTTCTATTTTTGCGTATGTTAAATCCATTCTATTCTTTGATAATCTAATTTGTGTTAGACAGATCCCCAAATATTCTATACAAGTTATTTGTATCATTTAACCTACTTCTTAAAATTAATTCGGAAGTCTCGTTACACTTACTATTTGCGATTACGCTGTTTTTATTTTAGTAGGATATACATATAGTTTTGTGAACACTTGGCACTTGTCTGAATTTTGACAAGCGAAATGTCAGCAAGTGCATTAATGTCCAATCTCACGGTACGCTTCTTTGCTTTTGGTCCTTGAATGTTATAATTATTTCCATCCTCTCGCACATGACTGGTTAAATATCCATTCGTGTCGTGTCGTGGACAGAAACAGATTGTCATCGTTCATTTTACGTTTTTCTACTGATATTGGATCAAAGATTGAAGCAAAAAAAAAACATACACTATCCCTGTGCGGGACAACCGCTACTCCCACCGTAACCAATATCGATATCACGTTGCCTACGCGAGATATTTCGCGATATATTTTCAGCTCCCTTTTCACTCTCCGTTCGTTCGTTTCGTAATTCGCTTCATTACACCTTCAATCACGCAGCATTCATACTGACAGCTGAATCCTCGAGTGTGCCGACTCTGGATACGATGTCAATTACAATCGGGGAGCCATAAAAAATTTACAGCCTAGCGAAATATTGCCATTGCCGCGATGCCAAGATGATTTATTGATTTATTGGGCATAGCTTCCTACTTTCCTGAAAAAAAATTTTTACCAGCAATTATCAAGGCATGTTTTTCTGTTATTTTCGAAAATAATGGTCACTTGGTGTGAATAATCTCTCTCGTAAAACCAACAGCGATTATTCTTTCGGCAGATATTATCGATACTGTCATTAGTTATTTCTCCATTTGCAAATTTTACATTGCGGTAATCATTAAACCTGCATGCGGTTGAAATAAATAAATAGTGCGTTTATGTCACCGAGATATCAGCGCGATATCATGAAAGTTAATATAATACGCGCTTCAGCACCGCCGACCGATATTGCAACAATCGCGGCCGCCTTAATGACGTAGAGGCTATCGAGGCAGAACCAATCAATGCTCGATAGGTAATCTACACGTAAATCGCGTCGCCCGGTTTCCACAAAGGGCGAAAGGGGGGAACGTTTGATACGAGTTGACAGTCGAATCGCACGATACGGCGTACAATGGCACGGTACTAGCTTGCTCCATTTAGACTGAAAGTATATATTATTGGATTATTGGTGAGGGATCTTAATGCGCACTCTCTCTCTCTCTCTCTCTCTCTCTCTCTCTCTCTCTCTGCTCTCTACTATCCCGAAATCGCCTTGCCGTCGCGCTGTCCGCCCGCGATTCGCAATTCCCTTTAACCCTCCGCGTCAACATATTCGCGCCGACACTCCCTTTGCCGTTCGAGCTGTTTGTCCCGAGCACAAGCGCAGCGGCACGGTCACTGCTGTAAGGTAATCAAATCCAGAAGCGTGAAACGCAACTGAACGCCCGACGCAATGCAACGCAACGTCGCGTGGAGAGTGAAATTTCAGATGTCTCTATAATGCGGCTGACCTATCCTCTCTACGAAGCGAATGCATTTCTTAATAGATTATTCCTCTTTCGAACGAATGTATTCGCGCTATTCGGTTACATTTTTTTTTAATAGAATGTTCAAATATCTTAAATTTTTTTCACGTCGTGTATCGTAAGTAAAACAATATAAATAAGAGTAAATAGATTTTAAAATTTATTAGCACAGGATTTATTAGTACAGGTGGCACGTCTGATTTAACAGCCTGTTAAATGATTGTCTCGAAATGTTAACGTCAACCGCAGTTGTAACAGGCATTATACTTCTCACGCAAAATTCGAGTTTTAAGTACACTTTATTCGCTTTCTGTTTTTTTTTTTTTCCTATCGTGGCTGATTGTATGTGTAGATTAAAACAGGCATACCCCGATGTATGTATGTATATGCACGAACTCGCGTGCCATATACTTATGTATGAACATAGGCCTTTCATCAGCTCGTGCGTGCTTCCGCGAGCGTGCAAATCACTTTTCACGCGCAATGGCGCCGAAAAGCGGAGCGGTGCATGCACCTATACGTGCATATATGCATCCGTCGAGCTACGTGAAGCACGTAGGTGCACACGGCGGACTGCACCGCGACAAATCGACGTAGTCAGGTGGTGTGTACGATTTAACACAAATGACAAAGGAAAAATAAGGCTGCGGCAAGCGCGGTTTGTCATAAGTTGGCAGTCACGTTTTATAATTACAATATATACTCGACTAAGAAAATTTATTAAATTTTAGCAACTAATTAACGATGCATTAATTTATTTAAAAAAAGCAACGATTGATATACAAGTGACATTAGATTTTACACAAATAATCACATTTTTACGTTGAACATACAGTACATCTTTTCTTTATTTGTACATATTTTTATTGGCTGAAAGATTTAAGCTACAATTGCACGATTCGGTACGACAACCACTCCCCCTCCCCCTCCCCCGTGTGTGTATATCTTCAATGTGAAAGACACAATACGGCTGTGTTTTCCTCAAGTAGCAGATGTTACGGACTCTTAAAGGCTTTGTTGCACTCCATCCGTGCTTAAAGGCGCCGCGAGTACGTGCTCTTTCAAGCGAATAAACGTGGGTTCCGCTTTCGGAGGTCGGGCGAATTCGAAAGAGGCTCATCCCAATAACAAATACACTTATATGTACGATGAATAAAAAGATTAGACGACAGATCGGCGCTTGTCATACGATTCAACAAGGAGGGTCCGAGGATCCCTGTCAGATTTGATTATACCTTCGGGATTCTCGCTCGACAGAGATATCGCTGCGTTCTTCGAGCTTGAACGTCAAAATATTGAAAATAATACGTCGTTCATGTCAACGGGTTCCTATATCTCTATGAATCGAACGAAGGAAACAAGCGCATAAAGAGACACGGGGAAGATGGAATTCTCATAAAATTGATTTCGTCTCAAAGTGTTTACAATTCGGATACACACGAAACTTGCAACGTTACATGTTGTAACAGCCATTCTCGAAACGGCGATATTGCCGACGATATGCATTTAGTTTGTAAATATCCATAGTTGCGATGACGATGCAAAATAGCTGGATTCCACAGTTCTTCCTCTAGGCAAAAATTTTTCTTTTGAGAGAAGCCGACCATTTGCATACATTAAATGGCATGCGCCTGGTATGTGTTACATGACATGATATCACGGCCTCGAGGAATGGGATGACGTGAATTTTTATAAGGTAATCTTGTAAAGCATTCGCGCATTACCGGCTGCTATTGAGGACAGTCGCCTGTTAGCTAAGCGAAACCTTAAGAAAGAGAAAACAAAATTATACTTTCTAAAATATGGAATTTGCTCCCGGTAGGACGGGGCATTCGTATATCTGACAGGGTTACTCGCGACGTTGGTCTCGAAGAGAGATCGTCGTACGTCGTATGGAAAAAGTTTTATGCTATTTCTATTCCCGGTATTCCCATATCCCCCGAACACGGTATCCCAGCTAGTGAATTTCCGAAAATACGAGTCATCGAGCAGGATGAAAAACTGATCGGTGCCTCGGAACGCGATGAGAGCACAACGACGTGGTTATCGCGAGATACGTGTCTATGGTATCGGGGAATTATCCATCAAACACGGTCACTTTACCCTCGTAATGGGGGAATTCGACTTCGAAACGAGGAGAAGCGCGTTTCGCTATGGAAGTAGATAGATTCTGCCTTTATCTTTACTTGCATACGCGTAGGTGAACTTTCATGCCCAGATTTAATACAGCCCTCAACGCGGTGAATCGTTGTATTCCATGTCACGAACTAAACTTTTTTTATTTAGGAAATTTTGATAAAAAAAAGAGTTAAAATTGGTTTTTCAGAATCAAGGGCTCTAGTGTCGTACGTTAGAAAAACTTAAAAGGAACGGGAGGCATTATTTATCAGTGTTACAGAATATACTTCGTGAATATACGTTTCATATATCGCAGCAAAGTTTTGCGAAATCTGTCATGTATATAGATGTTATGTAATATTTTGTGGACGTAAGCTTTAGGAACATTATGGACGGGACGGACACTAATACCACTATCTCAAAACTCTGTCGACGTCCAACTGCCTAAGCTCAGAGTCCGTGACGATCGAAACTCTTCGTAAAGCCGTATCCTCGGCAACGAGTTCGTTAAAACTTCCTTCAGACCTGTTCATGTTTAAATTAGGATTGCATTCTTTAGTGCAAATTTTCCGCGCCGGTCTTAAAACTTTCAAAGCCGTGCTACATGACTCAAGGGATACTTTTTGGCCCCATTTAGTAAAATTCGTGCGACTAATCTCTAGCGGCTAAGCGTTCAAGATTAGCTGAATAATTTAATAGTTTCGTAGGAGCAAGACTTATCTGGCTTGTCCGCTTTTAACAGATCTTTGCCTCTCGAACTTAAGCGATTATACAAATGCTACGGCTACACATAATGCCTGTCTTTGATATTTTAAAAACAGATATATATGAATAAATTAAAAGTATAAAGAAAATGACATCTAAAATGCGCTATTAAATTTTCTAATATTTGAATGGCGCATTTTTTCCAACATAATTTGTATCCCCAAATTATATATTTCTCTATGAAATTTAATATTAATGTTGTTTAAAAAAAATATTTTGTTCGTCCAACATAAGCGAGACTTGATGATACCTGCAAAGTTTTAAATATATATTCTCCCTCCGTCGGAGAGCCAGCCAGCCCCCTTCATTGACGTCGCACTTTCTTTTCCCCGGTTCGCATTTAAATTGAGTAATATTCCGACGGGTCGAGTGTTCCTCAAAGTTAAAGGCTTTGCATTTCGTGGGGCGTTCACGTTTTATTCGCGTTCTCGGTTCTACCTTGCTCCTCTCGTCCCTTATGTATATATAATCCGCATCGGTCGCGTAGCTCGTAAAGCAGGATGTGATAGATGACTAGTTAGGCAACGTATACCACGTACCCACCTTATGCACACAACCCACCAACCTATCTACCTACCTACCTATGAACACAAGTTCCCTTACCCCCTTCGTTCCCTCTTGCTCTCATCAGCCCGGTCGTACGCTCGCCCCAAACCACTAACATGCTACAAGCCCTCAAACGTTTATTCAATATCTGTCGAGGGGCACGCTCTATATACGTTGAATCCGTTCATAAGTCTCGTTATGTTAGAACGCCGGGCAACCCTACCACCGAATTTGTAAAGGTGGGCATCCAGCCAGCTGATTTCAACCCTTTGCGCCAACCCCGAATTTTAACGCTCCTCGTTTTTGCAATTCATCGAGCTACCCCTGACTGTCCTCTAATCAAGACTTTTGAGCACCCATGTCTCTACCCATGTCTCATGTCACTTCCAACAAGATCGCAGTCGAAACGCCTCCTATATGAAAAGAGAAAGAGTTAAAGCATCGATTATTTTTTCTATTTCAATCTGATGGTATTTTTATACACAGGCGGACAAGTTTCCGAACCAGTCGCGATTTAACTAAATCGCAGTTTAAATAACACAAATTGAACAAGAAAGTCTTCTACGGTCATAGCTAGATCTTATTGCTTCATATTTATTTGTGTGATTTTATATACCTTTTTCAAATTCAACGACTGCGCGCCGAATTGTTTTTCCGGTCATAACAGAGCTCTAAGACGAATAAGAATAAGTAATATCACATTAATTAAATTGAAATCAATATAATAACGATTGATGCTGACTTGCATCTACATATTAAACCCATTCCCCGCTGAAAAAACTGTAAAGATTGCGAAAAATTTATTGCGAAAAATATCACCTCAGCCAGGGTTTGAACCTGGGACCTCCCGAATCTCCAGTACGGGTGTCTTTGAAACGGTGAATTTGAAAAAGGTATACAAAATCACGCAAGTACTCGTAAATATGAAGCAATAAGATCTAGCTATGACCGTAAAGGGCTTTCTTGTTCAATTTGTATTTATACATTAACAATCTAATATCTCTCTAATTTTAAATAACACAGTTTGCATTTAAACATCTAAGAAATGTAAGAAAATCTTACTTGAATCTCACTCTAAGTAGATTTTTTTCGATATTCGAATGAACCTCTTTGTAACCCGAGGACATGCTCGTTCTCCCTGGCTTATCGTAAAAGCAGCAAAAGAATCGCGAACTCGGAAATCGTCGATAACGTATATAATACACTCCGTGGTCGCTTATAGATATTATTATTCCTCACGCGATTCACACGGCAAATACGAGAACGCGCACGCCCGGTCGCTCGCTCGTTCGCTTGCTCGCTGCAATCTCGTTGTTGCACGCGAGGTATGACCGGACGAGATAGGCCGCATCCCGCCCGCCGCACCCGATTGTTCGCGATTCTCTGGCGTCGGGAATTAATTCGCGTGAGGCCGCGCTGTACGACGCACGTACAATGATGAGCTCATACACGCGCGCATCTCGACGTGTCGCTCTCCCGAGAGAAATCGCGTGAATATGATTTAGAAATCGCGCGCCATAAGGCGGGAAAAGGGGCACGGCTCGGCTCAAATTCGCCTCGCCTCGCTTCGCCTCACTTCGTCTCGCGGTTACGAGCCTTCGAGTATTTGTTTGCCCGGACCAATGCCGGCCATATGCCGGGGCTGCACGACCGCATTATATGCAGCGCACCGTCATTGCATCGCGTCGTACCACGCTAAACCCAATGGACCCTTTGTTTTCATTTCGGTTCAACGCACCAACCTCCCTTTTAGCGCCTGTTACCGCGACCGTCTCTCCTCTCTCTCTCTCTCTCTCTCTCTCTGTTTCTCCCTCTTTTCCTTTTTCGCTTTAGTCGGGTATTCCTGATTTTCTCCGTTTCACCCCTTTCTCCGAAGCCCACGACTCTCTTCTCCTTTTTGCATTTCCTGCAAGCGCGCGAGCGTCACTTCGATATTTCTGCATTCTCGCGTCGACGGGTTCGGCCGCGTGAAAGAACCACCGTTACCTCGGCCGCTCTTTTGTTTTGCGCTGCGTGCGGTAGAACTCTTCGCGATTGCGACCGCCACTAGCTCAATGGAGGGTTTCGTGTCAAGAGTACCTTACGGAATCATTGTTGGTGGAGTGAATATTGAAATCATTTGTTTCATTATTAAGTTCTCGCTTTGATTTAGAAATTAATCTTTAGATTTTACATACGATTATTTTTCTCTTCTACTTTGAAATCGCTAAACAATTGGTTAGTGAATTCGCTTCTCTATTCGTGTAAATTAATATAGAAATTAATTCACGTTATCTTTGAATATAAATAATTACAGACTTTTGTAGGCATTTTGATCGTAGCTCGTGAAATTTCACGTTGAATCTATAACGTTAGTTGTTCTCGATGACGTCGGACAAAAAAGCTTGCCAGAGAGAACGATATTACGGAGCAACCGATCGACCGACAGGATGGACCGATAACGAAAAATAACTTAATTTCAAAACAACGTCATTTCGGGACCGAGGGGGAGCAGGTCAGTGTCTGGGCAAAAATTTGACGAAGCTTTTAACTCGTAACTCTATTAGCCAATGCTTTGGGAGTGCGCTTTACACCACTCTGTGTGTGGCCCTGTCATTTCCAGCAGGCACCGCGACAGGCTTTAAGAGAACGCGGGAGGACGCAGAAGTGAAAGAGGGAGGACTTAGGGAGGGAACACAAGACGCGAGAACGAGGCGTACAAGATAGGCCACTCTCTTTCGCCGCCACTTTTTAACTCTCGCCGCTCATGCAAACTACGCTGGCGACGGTGGCCTCTTGGAGCATGTCACTTTCTGACAGGGGACAAAAACACGAAATACACGTTCGAACTAACGAATCCATTGAGCCTCTCGTGCCCCGGGTGCCTTCTTGCATCAGTGTTTTTCTGGGTTGCCGTACTCGCTAGCAGACGCCTGGTTGAGCATCGTGTGGAATATAAATTGCACGTAGAAAAACCGTGAGATGCCGACGCGGCTTCCCCTCTCGATGGATCTTTTGATGCGGTTCCAAAAACGCGAGAAAATTTGAATAAAACAGGCTTCCTTAAATCCCGGCGTGCAAGAGTAGAGGACTACTTTTATGATAATCAATACTCAACCAGACGCTCTCTATCAATCCGCTGCATATAATCCAAGTTACTTTTCTTTTGAAAAAGACTTGTGCGCTGAAGATAATTAGCATATTTTTCTTCAAACATTAATGCAGGACATTGGCATTCGTGTCTAATTTATTAATCGGTTAAATATTTAGCATCTCGGGCGTAAAAACATATCTTGACTAGTGAAATGAAAGTTCAAAGAAGTCATCCCGTTTAATTATTTAGTATCTTAGGTGAGAGAAGGGTCTAGTCGCCCCTGTCACCAACAGAGGGGTGACGTCGTGTTTTACTACGTGTCTGCTCTTATTTTCCGAAAGTGCCCAGCTTATGAAATACTCAGAAATATCGCCGAGTTACACTACCGACGTATGAGGTACTTTCCGCTTTCTGCATCTTGCTTGCCATTTTGTAAATTCGTACATGCATCAATTTTTCAGCGCTTCGTACGGGAAAATTGCGACGGAGAGAACACATCGCGATTTCGGTTCAACACATACAAACGCCACTCGGATATACGGTTCGCCCGATAAGAAAACGAAGTAGGACGTTGAAAATGTTCACACCTCAGAAAGTTGTAGGTGCAATTTAAAAATAACACTTTTAAAAAGTACAAGTTAGATTAGGTGTATTAAATGAAGTCAACGCCGCTTATCAGATTTGATAAATAATTCTTTACTCGCAGAATAAGTTTTAAGATCTTTGTGAGCAGTACTTTTATCCGTTCCACACATCTGTCGAAATCAGTTTCAAGCACGACGAACGTAGACCATGCTTTGATTTGCTAAGCTCCCCTGCCCCGCTCCCACCACGTTTTATTCCGATATTTATTCTCGGCCGCTACAATGTCTAGGCATATGACAAAACACTTCTCTATAAACGCGCGGGCAACACAACGGGGATACCACTCTCTCTCTCTCTCTCTCTCTTTCTCTCTGTACCCACCACGAAACCCATGTGGTGATCATAAAAAAAAAATATATATATACATAGAAAGGAAGCACTTGTGCGCGACCGTTACAAAGAGAACTTTGGGATTTGCAGTCGACGGATTAATAGGTGGGCAGGTACTCGACTAGACACGGTAAAGAAAACGGGCGCCCGGAATCCAAAACAAATTCCGGTCACGAGAAATTTCGTGGAGAGCGCCGCGGGGCGCCCGGCCTGAACGCGCACGCACCCCCTCGGAAACACATGCTCCGCAGATGCACCCCTATACGGCGGATGTGGCGAGGAGATGCTGAAAATTGGTCCCCTCGACGCAATATTTCACATGTGTATTGTGTTACACCGCTGTCGGCACAATAAGGCCCCGAAAGTGAAAAGTTCGGCTAAAAGTATCGATTCGAAGCGGCTGGTAACGAGACAGTGCTGACAGTTGATGCTGACAGACATTACTCGTGATTTATCAGTGATTTCTCGCCACTTTGGACGCGATGTGCACGAAACGGGAACGTTTTTCCAAAACATTTGCGAACAGCTTAATCCCGTTTTGTCCAGAATTGTCCTCGCAAATATTTGAAAGGGGGAAAAAATAGAAATTAAAATCACAAGGATAATTATTAATATCATACTTCTGTGAATAATTTTAAAATCTATTTTTATTTTTTAATTAAGATCAGGATTGTATCGTTTTACCAGTAGCACAAAAACGATATTAATATTACTGTCCGAATTTTAGATCACGAGCCGAACCAGGTGATTCTTATGGGTCTTTTGTCGCTGAAAACGAATCCGCAAATGAAATTTCTCTTTCATGTCAGATTTTTCAGCTATTTAAGCTCAAAAGTACCCAAAAATGTCATTTTCAGCACTTGTAAATCCATTTTCTCAAAACTGTGAACAATTTCATTTACGAATTCGTTTTCAGCTACAAAAAATTTATAAGAATCACCTGGTCCGGTGCGTAATCTAAAAAAAAGTTTAAATTTGTCGGACGGTGTATTTTAAACCGACAAATAAAATGGTTTTTTAAAAAAATGATAAAGCGAACACATTTATTTATTACAGCCAAGTGAATGTTCAAACAAATGAAAACAAATTGAAAAGATCAGCATATTTAAATGATCGTAATAATAAATTATAGTTAGGTATCTATATAAAATGCTGTAGATGTTTAACATATTATAGATGTCTGGCGTATGAACACTTCAAATTAATCTCATTACGCGACGAATTCTGACATACATTCGAAAATTATATTACTGTTACGAATATATCGCTTGTCATAAATAACTCAATTACGCGGTACATTTCGCATGAAATGTCTGTTCACTTTACTTGCATACGGTATTATCTATGCTGAAATGAATATGTAAATAATTTGTGCGTAATATTATTACGTAATACATATTTTTATTCAGCAGACGACATTCATACATGTGATTCAAGAAACATATGATATCTCAAGTTAGTTCATTGTGAGCGAACAGATAAATCCGAAAGAACCAGATTGCGTGGATTCATTTATATTATGCGGGGCGATAACAATGACAGTGCATTAATCGGACAATCCTGGGCATGAAGCTGAACGACACTCTGAACGGAACAATACGACGGCTAATCATTTTTGTTACTGTTACATTTTCGATAATTCGCAGTATTGTATCGCGACCATCGCGTTACGTGCCCTCGACAGCTGCGAGGAATTGTGCTATTACAAGTAACTGTGTGCATTATTGGTCAAAAAGTAACAATACCGCGCTTAGTCGATGGCTCTTCAGCGCGCAAACCCTAATAACAAATACAATGTCGCTACAATGCATTCTCGCGTAGCGCGACTATTATTTAATTGTTCATTGCTTTAAGTACACATTAAATCCAATACAGGCTCTCCATTCGATCGCAATAGCGCTAACATAAATCCACGTTGAACAGAGATCTTCGAAAATGTCGACCGTGGAGCTTGTTTCTAAAATTAAACTGCGCACTTTTTGCCACGATGGTGAGCGCTTTAATGATTTCGACGTCAAATACGTGAGCCTTTGTGAGAGATCTGTCAACAGCGACACAAACGCTGCCATTTCTCTTATCAAAAGTGATGCTGCGAAGGCATATTAAAACCCTACTCAAAATATGTTTGTCTTTGCCGTAATCGTCGCGCATGTTAACGCGTCGGTGCCTTTAATCGTTGCTGTCAGGACGTATCGAGCTTGATGCGAGAGCACGCGATGAGAGAGAGAGAGAGAGAGGGAGAAGGAGAGAGCTAGAGAAGGGTGGGTTCGGGTAAGTGCGTTGTATGGGGTAGTTGTGCAGCCTTTTACCACCCTCTTCCACCCTAGTAGCGCGGCTTTGGGCACCAACACAGTTGGTACGACCACGGAGAGGCTGTGTTGTCCGTAAAATTGCTTGCGCCCTCGACGCTACCCTCCGCCCCCTACGTCCCTCCGTCACCCCATTCCCCGGCCCATCGCGTTTTCCTCTTCCGCCACCCTTCCACTTCACCCGCCTCTCACATCTTTCCCGATACTCCGTCGCGTCTAAAATAAACTGACCGTGCAGAGATTTTCACGTCCAGGCGAACTCGAATTGGGAAATGTCGAGCGACGCCGGCCAGAAAAACGAAAAGCGGTGGAGAGGAGAAAGGACGGAAACTCCAGGGAGGTCCGCCATTCGATCCTCTCGATTCAGCACTGATGCATTCACCTTTCGGTGCCGTGCATCGGAGATCTACGCGGAAATTTTGATTTCATTGCACTTAAATTTTTCTCGCTTTACGGCGTCGCGTCGCGCCGTGCCGGCCGGGCCGATATCGATTGCGCTTAAACTTTAAAGCCGCGGATAGTGGTAGACCAGATTCAACATCGACAACGCATAGTTTTACGCGAATATTTGAATCGATGAATCCGAGATCATTGATGTTATATGCGGATAACATTTCTGCTGTATTACTCATTTTATTGTGCAGACAGTTTGTGAAAAAGAATTACAATTAAATTAAAAAAAATTCTTTATATGAAATTTCACACTTTATTGAAACTTTTATTAAGAGCGTAATCGGTTGTTGTACAAGTTAAAATAAGAATGTAATTGGTAGAACGTTTTGTACAAGTTAGAAAAATGCTCTTTCTCACTTTATACAGAACGTTCGATCGAGAAACGTATCAAGTAAAGCGCGAAACGTATGACTCTTTATTCGGATAATCAAGTAGACTTTCTTTCCACTTGTTTCCCCGAGACGAATTGGCGACCGAGGGACGCGTACTCGAAAACTCTTGCGCAAACTCGAGACTTATTTTCCCAGTACAAACAGTTCTAGCAATGAACGCGTAAAAGCCAATCTTTCCGGTGGCCACCGAAGTTCCTGGTTGAAAGTAGTTCCGGGCCAGTTTTGTTAGAACACACCCGACGACTCCATTTCCCTCGGTTTCCTTCGCCAGCATCGGCATCGATCTGCCACCTCCCACGCTGTTTACATATAAACTCAACCTTAATGCACGATTCGCGTGTCACATCCGCCACGCGGTACAAATCATTTTTCCGGCATCTATCTGCTACGTTGAAGATTTTTCAGGGAAAAATCGCGTCAGCCGCGGTAAAAATGATCTTTGAAAAAAGAATTCGCGCATTAATGGGAATGCGTGCAAAATTGCCGACGTTGATATCGAAAGGTCATCGTGGCGATCGTCAAGTGTCAATTTGCAGCCGCTGTTTTATTTGTCTTCAGCTTTTTCCGCTAATTGCAGTCGCGACTACCGACTGAACGACGCTCGTTAATCATTTACCATTACTTGGTTAGTAATCACTTTGATAATTTCGTCTAAAGAAATTATTCCCGCCGTTGCACTATAGACGTGACGGCGGAACGTTAAAATAATATATCGCGCCCATCAGTCAACGTCGATTTCGCTCGCGCGCGCGCGCGCGCGGATGTCTTATATATAACGCGATTTAAATTTATGTAAATGTACCTTGTGAAGGGTGCAACTGGAGAGAACCCGATAAAGGAAGTGGATACGTACATGCGCTTCAATTTTTTATCGATCTCGTATGCATGAAAAGTAAATCACCCATATGTCCCATACATGTCGCGTAGATAAAACATGCTGCGCGTACACGTGAGAGTTGTCAACGTAACAGTTTTAAAGTGTCCGTCGTAATTTGTGCGCAGGACGCCGCTATGTATACAGCAGCGAGGCGTATATTTGGAATTAATCTCACGAATATAGAAATATCATGCGCACAGAAATGATACGTTGCCTGTAATACGAGAGCCGAGCAAAACTTTTAATAATGAAAAATGTTTAAATGCTTGCGACGTGCGACAATAAGAGGTCTCTCGCGGCGCGAGCCGCAAAGGCGGAAATGTAGCTGAAAAAAAAAAAGTTATACATTATAAAACGTAATTATGAAAATGAGTTTGGGCGTTCTACGGCCGCGGAACAAAGCTTTGAGAGATAACATTGACCAGAATTACGAGGTTTTGCTTCTCTATTATTCCAACAGAAGCCGGTCGCTCGTTTGTTGTACCTTCACTTGCGAGCTCCGCTTTCATGCCGGTATGTAGCGAGAGTATTTTTCATTCATTACAACGGCTGCTTCATATGTTTTATAATTGCCATATATTCCGCCACAAAAATTATACAGATGGGATCTGCAATGAGTGGCGCGGGATTGAAAAAATTGAAATATAATGCACGATATTTTTACACAGTTACAGTTTTAATTGCAAATAGTAAATAGTTAATTGCAGATTAAAGTATTTTTAGTTTTGATTTATTTAATAGGATATCTTTCTACATAATTCCTTGTGTTATTTATTAAAATAATTTGTTACTTATATAAATGCTTAATATCGCTGCGATGTTGTAAAATGTATTAAAAGTAAATGCATATTTAGGTCGACGATCTCAATTAAGCTCTTTAATATATTCTGAATAAAATACTCAAAGTCGTCTACCCTTATCCGCCACCATTATCACTGACATGCGGAAAATAAAAACGTAATACGCATAATAAATTCAAATATTTCTGACGTATCCCACGCGAAGAAATAAACTTCATCCAAAACCCCTTCCGACGTGCGTACACGTCTGTAATCCATTGCGAGGGGAGTGGAGATTTTTAATCGAGTTTCGTGACATCAAAGTGCTGCTGTCATCGTTCTCTCCTCTTTCCATGCTGTCCTTCTCGTTGCCATACTACGCTCGTTCCATCGTTCATCAGCTCGTTCGGAGTTGAAAATTAATCGCCGCGTCTGAAAATAAGAGACCGGCTTAAAAATTCAGTCCGACGCGCCACGTCGAAAGAACGCGAAAGAAACTTGACACTCTCTTCACTATTTATGAACCTCTGGCCGCTGAAACGATTCCAATGAAAAANAGAAAAAAGGAGAGAAAGGTATGAAATTGTAATGATGAGCAACAAGAGAAATAAGATATGATAAAACATTTTACATCCCGCGGTGTAAAAATTAGCGGAAGATACATTGATCGTTCCTTCGACGTACATCGCGATGAAAACTTCCCCTTCGGAATTTTATTGCTACAATATTTCAAGCTTCTCGCGAGGCCATCGTAATACGACGGTCGATTCCAGCAAAAGTCGCGCTGGTCCACCATTGTGGCCTTTCGCAATCAGCAAAGTGCCATATGCTGGTATCGAAACGCTTGCTAGCTGAAATTTCTGGTACGCAGATAAAATCGCCCGACGTGCAGGTATTCCAATAATTAATGGAATAAAAACTCGCCGCTCCGTGTCACTTTGCCGTCAGAAATAAATTTTATTAAAAAATTTATGCCGGAACGTATGCGCCCCGTGGTGTGGGTTCTGGTTTATACGTAAAGTATACGTCGGATGGCGTTTTGCAGTGGCGTTTGCCGCTATCCAATTATATCTTATTAATCAACATTAATTTCGCGAACGGGGAAGAGCAGGAAAAACGGAACGCAGTTTCGACACTGGCCGATGAGAGGATACCGAAATGAACAACGCGCTTTTGCATAGAATCTAGCTCGTATCTCACACATCGTTACGTTAATTTCGTTGAAAATGCACGCGCGCGCTATCGTTAAGTTGTTGCAAAAGGTTGGCACAACTTTAAAATACTGACGTGTTGCTGATAAAAGGAAAAACACCGTCGTCGCTCCAATTGAACAATTTCTATATTTCCTTCGCTCGGCGATCGTCCGGACAAATCTGGAGCATCCCCGACGCCTCTTTCCCGCGCTTTCACTCCGACCAGCGATTTCATTCCTCGGGAAAAATGAAGTAACAAAATTACAGAGTCGACTCGTCAGCAACAGACTTCGCTAAATCAACTCTCTAGCTCGCCCGCTTTCTCCATCGGTCTACCCCCATATCCGTCTCTCCCTCTCATTTCGCTCGCACCAGCTCGCACCCTCTCATCCTCCTCTCGCGTTTCAACCAAGTCCTTTTCCGCTTTCCCTCTGGTCACCCTGTAATCTAGAAATCTATGATTCAACGCCACTCGTGTGTCCCTAACATCTGCTCTCTGACAGACGCACTCCAAACTGTCTCGCTCACAAAGCAAGGCCCTGTTCTTAGGAAATAATATTTTCCCTACGCGCATTCGAGGATCTCCGTGATGCGTGCTACGCGCCGCGTGCGCCACATGAATGCGATGTGCAATTCGGGAGAGTGCACATAGCGTAAAATGTAGCTGAAGCCCTAAAGCCGCACTTTGTATGCCATGGTTGCTTCAACAGGTAGAGACTTAAAACGTTGTTGGTGCATTTGACTGCCGAAGGGTCTATCAGTTTACATTGATTTAAGAATAGATGCAATGAATCGTATAACAGGTTTAGGAACGGCGTATATCATACATGCTTAAAACTCAATTATAACCTTAGACGAAAAATAATGTTACATATCTTTTATCTTTTATGAACAACATTACATATATCGTATTATTTTATATATAAAGCCATATCTTCATTATAATTACAGTTACTTCTTTTTCTTTATATTAACTTTGGAAATAGCGGAAACGAGGCAAATTATCACAGAAAAGTAAGTAGAAAATTATTCTCCATCATGGGATGACTTTATATAAATTTGAAAGCGTTCACACAGCTGTCTGTATGTTTTAGTGTTTCTATCATATTTGATATCAGAGTAATGTGCACTTTTAACCGCAGATACTAAAGTTATCGAACGTTCATTATGAACTAATTCATTGCATTCCCTCGTGACCTCGTTCGAACTTTCGAGGAATTAAAATTCAACTCCGTAAACTCTAGTAATAACGTCGACGCTCAACGACCGTATCTTTAAAAGCCCCCGAAATCTTCTCTTTAAAACATCGTGTCCCAATAAAAATTTCTAATGTGACTTTAGCTTTTTATATACTAGTTTAACGTTTTTTATGTACTAGTTTAATGTTATACAAACAATTCATAACTTCATCAAAATTAAATATTTTATACTAAATGGAATAATTTAACTTTATTCATAACTTTACACACGCATTAAAAATTAAAAATTAAAAAGATATGCATGAAGTACATCATTCCTCTTTCATGTTGATATACGAGTATTTAATACAAACTTTGTTTTTAAGAAAACAAGCACCCCTATAAAAGCATAAAAAAGCAACAAGGGTCAAACAAAGTCAGAATGTCGTGTTCTAACGCGACCAGTCTTTTAAAAATTCATTCTTTCCCTGCTGGCTTGCTTTTGCGTCGGCTTGTCGCCAGTTTTATATCTCCCACTATATTATGCATGTCATCGACTTTAGTTTTATTGCCGCGTACAGATCCGTCCACCCTTAGTAAGGTCGCAAATAGGGCGTAGATTTCACGAGAACATTTCCCTCGAATATCTACGTATATATCTATTATGAGGGGAGCGAAGCTGCGAAGACGTTTCTCATTATGCGCCTTTTGAAAACTTTATGAAACATTAATTTAATATTTCTGATTTTGCATGATATTGTGCACAAATAATATCGCTAGAAAATTGTAAATCGAAATTCATGCGTACAAAATGTATATTTTTGAATAAAATATATTTCTCTCATATATTATTAATATTTTTCGTACTATTATCTTCAAAATCTTGAAAAAAATTTATACTTACAATATTTACATATAGATAATATTCGTGTAACGAGAATACTGTGAGGAATATTTATTTTAACAAAATAATAAATTTGTAATACTAGATTTAGTCGGTCAACATCCGCAATTAAACATTGTTGGATTCCATTTTTAACGCAAAGAGGCAAAATTAATGGCGTATTTCGCACATTCGCTATCTCGTACAATGTCTACTTGAAATGCCAAATTAATCACGTTACTCCACTGTCGAGACAATTCGCGGGATTTTTCATGAATTCTACGCGGGTTTTACCGAACTCGGAGGGTAGTGCGAACGAAACTCGTAAATACAAATTGTTTTGGAGTGCATTGGCACCCTCACGCTATGCGAGGGTCAAAGTAGCCATGTCAGTGGAGTTGATTTATAACACGATAGGGATGCTGCCGTTGCAAAGCGTTGGAATTCCGTTACTCGAGAGTCAGCATGACGGCGGCTTCAGTAAGTCAACTGAATCATTCCAATTAATTTCTCCAAATTGCACGCGATCGAAGACGCACTCGCCAGAACACTTGCAAGAGCTCTTATATAATATTATATAAAAGTGGATAGATCCCTATTATTTCCCGTACGAGTAAGAGGTAAATGGAAAACTTGAAAGTTTATACTTGGATTTATATATTTTGCAATTATTTATATTTGAAATGCATTAATTATATTTTAAGTGCTTTATTATTGAGTGAATCTGAATATCTTATACAGTAATTTTTAAGAATACGCCAATGAAGAAACTTGATCTATTTTTCATCTCCAAGTATTATTATAGATTTATCAAAATTTATATACATCCCAAATATATTGAATGTTTTTTTCAAATAATTCTAAATAATCGGTATACATGCCGTTAACTGTTATGTGCTTTTTCTCTCGCAAACGACGCTCGCGAGCGATACTCGCGATATTTCGCAACAAACCGTAAAATATGACGTTTTCAACGATCCTGAATGACGATGTTATACGGCGCACTCATTAATTCCGTTCGTTGAAGTCTCGCAGTAACGACGGAGCCAAGCTAGTTCATTCGAGTGTTTTATTATTTGCGGCATGGTTATAAAGCTGTAAGTTTTATGGCGTGCGTGATAGTCGGTGAAACATTCAAGAGATTAATTCGAATGAATGACAGACTGGACGTTGCAGTCTCGTGGGAGGGACCGAACTCACGCCCCGGTGATTGCTGCCTGATGTTTCATCGCCTTCTCGCACAGTCCGTCTTGCCCTTTCTCCCTTTACCCGATGTTTCTCACATTCACTCGCTTCCTCCCTTTCCATCTTGTCAGTTCTTCTCTTTCCTGTCCGGTCCTGCTTCTGTTACGCATCACCTATCCGTACCTCCCAGCTATCTTTTCATTGATTCGTGAGGCAAGAAATTGCTTGCCGTGGAGGCGTCGCCGAGGATCTCTAATTAGAGGATTTGTGAGAACCAAATACCAAGAAATGTTACGATCATTAACCTTAATATTGTCATATCTCTCGACATCGTGACCGCTCATGCGAACCGTTCGCATGTCGGATAGCAGATGCTCATGTATGAACTTAATAATTAGAACATGCACGCAACTGAAGTTGCAATCTAAAAGACGCAAATAATAGTTTAATTAATTTTGCGAAATTATTAATTTAAATAATTTTAATGCTTACAATATTATATAATATTTCAGACAAGTTCTCACACATATCATTTTGAAATTTCAAATTATTTAAAGAATAATATAGAATATAAATATATTTAAAAATGTAAGAGTTTTAGAGCGTGTATTTAATTTTACAAATTTATGAACCAATTGGCGAAATTTCAAATAAACGTACTTTCTCTATGAATATCTTATAATTTAAAGAATTATATAGAATATAAATATATTTAGACATGTAGGATTTTTTATATAGCTTGTATTTAATTTTACAAATTTATAAACCAATTTGCGAAAGTTGAAATAAACGTATTTCTATCTTATAAAAATATCTTACAGTGAGTCCTCGATATCCAAAGGCAGAAATAAACTTTATATAATATAGACAATTCGAATTAGGTCAATATTCCGAGAGGTTAAAAATGATACGTATGCGATAAATCGATCCTCGCTAACGATGCGTCGTAACGTCCAATTTGTGGTCATCGATGATCACGATCGCGGGAAGGAAAACGCCGGTGACTGTCCCGCAGGTGCCCGCACTCGGTGGTTGCAGCTGTAATTTGGATGAAAGAAACCGCTTATTAGACGTTCGTGTAATTATTGTAATTCGTGACATTTCCCGCCGCGGCAGTCGAAATTTGGACCCTCGGTTTATCCCGCGCTTGGGAATTCTACGCCCAAATTATCCTGGGAGCGACACGATCGGATTTCAAACGAGCAGGTATATTTTGCGCATCCGATCGAATCCGAACCTTCCGTCCGACGCGGCGACGCGACGGTGTGGGCTTACAGAGGGTTTTATGTGCCCGGTATTTGTAAATTTCCAATGTTAGCAGCGGTTCATAGGAAGGTGATCTTACCCGAGTGTCGTTTTTCCCGCGCTTTATTAAATACTTTTCTCCAACAATTAAAGGGGGTTTCTCAGACTTGTAACATTCCAACGGAACGAGCCTTTGCGCCAACAAAACGGGCTTTAATACTTTACGATCGTTGCGTCAGATAATGAAGTACTTGCTGCTGTTTAATTAATTCTTATCGTCAGGAAACTCTGAAGCTTACTTTTTAATAGAACAACGAATCCAATATTTAATCTTTTGTTTGCTTTCCATTTAACAGCTAAACTGATTTAATGGATATTATTTTATTTTTTTTATTTTTCTCTATAATGTTTTCAAGTAATAATTTGTAAATCGACTTGAGGAATATTATTTAAAAATTATAATATGTAAAAAAAATATGTTTACGATTCTTAATCATCTTAAAATAGTCTTTACAAAATCGTAAGGGTTTAGTGTTTGCATTCTTTGAATTACAATGTATTCTGATAAATACGCTTATGAAAAGGTTAAACGAATACATAACCAAAACCTAGAGAAAGTTACCGTATTAGATGACATTTGAATTTTCCTATGTCTCGCAATGTATTACAAGTATTTGCAAAGTATTCCGTCTGCGTTTTACTACGTGACATTAACAACAAATAAACGTGTGCAACCGCTTAGCGAACGACGCGACACATCAACGTGAATAGTCGACGTCGCGTTCGCCGTAGTGAATTCACTACTATAATAAAAGGGGCACAGCAAGCGAAGTAGCCCAGGGGATCATTTTCATTAAGACCTGGTCAATTAGATGTGCTTCAAATGGCGCGCAGTCTCGGACAAACTTGGACAGCGCTTTCCCAACGATACCTCGAACGCAATAGCCGGATAGAACGTGGACAAAAGGGGAGGCCAAGGTATAGACTAGTGCCGAAGACGCTAGAGAAGAGTCGAGGAGAGAGAAAGATGTAGCGAGAGCGAGTCGTGGAGAGAGGAGAACAGACCGTCAGAGTGAAGAAGGAAAGCGGACCACTCCTATACGGCCTCGACACGAGAAGGCCGCCATAACCTCGGCACTAGTAATTGAACGCAAGTGGTTGAAAGTACTTCTTGGCTCCCGGAAGCGTCTCCTCTTCTCGACCACCACCACCACCACCACCACTACCACTACCAGCAACAGCACCGGCAGTACCATCTCTTCCATATCTACCGCTACCATCTGCCATCGTTTCTTCCTTTTCATTCCACATTTCCTTCTTCTTCTTCCTCTAACTTCTCGCTTCTTTCTTCTCGTTCTTGCTATCCGTCTTTTCACTCTTCATTCTCCCTTTAGCCGCACCACTTCGGGCGTACCTGCTTCAAACCTCGGTGGTCTTTACCTATCTCGGCGGTAGCAGCGAAGATCGGCGAAGGCTTATGATTAATCCGAAAGAGATTAAACTCGTCTAACCATCCGTACGAACGGAGCAAGTATCTCGCCTCGCTTCCGAACCAACCTGGCGCCACCATGAAAGTCTTTTGCCTCTTGATACAGAGTTAAGAACTATCCCGACGACAAGCTGACCTTGTCGTGATTGTAAAAAATAATGAAAGGATGAAAATGTAAATGATCGGCGGATCTGTCTTGCTATTCCTTTCTCTCAATAACCCTAAGTGAATAACTGCTCGCGAATTTGATCTGGCGATTCGCGGTTACTATTCGAATCTCTCATAAGCAATCATGAATCTGCATACTATAAACTTGACTTTAAATATTTATACAAACAAATAGATGAGACAATAAAAATGATCTAATATTTTTTTCTAAATTAGGAAATTGACACATATAGGTACACGAAAAGAACAATTTTGTTAAAGTATCTAAAAATTTAGTTGGATACAGATCTGAAAATAATTTTGTAAGATTAAAATAATTATGTTAGACTTCCAAACTGAATTGCTAGAATGTTAAACTTTTTTGCAGCATTGCTCATCATGCTTGAACATCCATCACAATTATTTTAATGGTCCAATAAAATTATTATCAGATCTGTATCCAGCTAAATATTTAGATACTTCAACAAAATTGTTCTTTCCGTGTAAAGCATGTTTGCAAGAAAAATATATATACAATATAATAGAGTTACAACGTAATTACATACGCGAAATTATTGCGATTATTTAGAAAAACCATTTGTCACAGCAAAAGTAATTTTATCAATAGTGTTAATATGATGTACACATTGGCAGGAGGGTAGCGTTTGCTTCACCCTACGCACAAGCAGACACGCCTTTCACAAAAGAGTGCATTTATCGAGTAATCGACGACGATCGGTCAATCCCCTGGCTAGGAGATCCCGCAGTCCGACACGTCAACACGATTGAATGTACGATGCCTGTGTGGGTTTCGACGTTGGTTAATAAGATCTAATCGTCGATCGCTTCGAGCGATCACGCTACGCGAATCAGAGGAGATAAAGCACGCTGGGCGAAAGGGCGAATAATGCGATTGCGCATCGATTGGGTCATTTCGAGTGTTTTATAGACCACAAATCTTCTTTATGGTCGGGCCCCGCGCTTCGTCCCTCCCGATAAGTTAGCCAGACACTAACGCCGCTTCCGAGCTGCGAAATTAATTAAGGCACTCTCTTCGCCAGAGTAATTAAACGACAAAAGTATCTCGGTACACCGACACCGATTAATTTCTCGTCGCGAGAGGCGCGCGCGGAGATCCGCAAATTGCTTCGGCGCTCCGACGAAACGAGAGAGATCGCGATCGTGATTGCGGCTTGCGGACAGATCCGTCGCGTTTCAAGGACAAATATCGAGCCCCCGCGAACCGCAGCATTGTCGCCTGGATAACGGGCACACGCAAAACGAATCAGCGAAGCTGAGCCCGGGTAGATGCGTCTGGCATCGTCGAGCTGCCGAGCTGAATGTGACGGCTTCTCTTCCTATCATCTTCAATCCTTTGTCGAACCCTTATACCCGCTGCGACGTATACGTTGAGTGCCGGGCGTTATCATAAATAAAGAGCGGGTAAATTAGATTTCCAAATCAAGATGGCGACGGCATTGTCTACGACCGGGGCTGAATTAATTGGATTTCAGAGCCAACTTTGTCGCGTCTCGCACCAGCCGACCCCATTCCGCACCACCACCCTTCTTACACTCGGAACACCCCCTGAAGCCCTCTCGGCCCTTATTCCAGGCAACCATTAGACGAGGACCACCACGTCGACGACGACGACGACGACGACGACGACGACGACGATGCCGCCGTTGCAATCGCCATCGCGTCGGCGTC
>QKQZ01016893.1:0-11782 GCA_003595255.1 Solenopsis fugax | reverse complement strand
GGGTTTTTGGGGTCGCTGATTTCGAATTTGATGTCAAAAATTTAAAATTTTTAATGGCGGATATAAAATGGCGGACAAATTATCAAAATCGACTGGATTTGCTTGAAACTTGTTATTTAGGTGTTTTCGAGGTTTCTTTTTACGAATCCGATATCAAAAATACAAAATTCGGAATGCCAGATATAATATGGCAAATATAATTTTCAAAGTTTTAAGCAAATTCAGACTTTCCTGTAACTTGGTAGTTAAGAATTTTCAAAGTTATTTATAACGAATCTGACACCAAAAATTTTAAATTCAAAATGGCGAATTCAACATGGAGTACAATTTCTACTAATTTTGTCCAGATTGGTATGAAACTTGGCATTTAAAGATTTTAAATAAAAAATGAGATAAGAAAAACGCCAGCAGTTTGCCTACAAAATCTGTAGTTTTCAGGGTCTATCACGAAGAAGTTACAGTGCGAGTTCACACCTTTTAATTGTCGGTAACTCGGGGTGCTTTATTAGAGTGAGTCCCCTTGCCACTCACTAAGCAGGATGCTTTATTAATAGAAATTGTACTCCATATTATGGATCCACCATTTTAAATTTAAAATTTTTGGTGTCAGATTCGTTATAAATGACTTCCAAAACTCTTAACAAGTTACAGAAAAGTCCGAATTCGCTTGAAACTTTGAAAATTACGTTTGTCATATTGATTTGCGTATTACATTTGACATTTTGAATTTTATATTTTTGACATCGGATTCGTAATTAGAGACCTCAAAAATACCTAAATAACAAGATTCAAGCGAATTCAGTCGATTTTGATAATTTTGTCCGTCATATTGTAATCGCCATTTTGAATTTTTAATTTTTGACATCAAATTCGAAATCAGCGACCCCAAAAACCCCCCTATACCAAGTTTCACGCAAATCCATCAACATTTAAAATTTTGGCCACTTTTTGAGTTCTCCTGGTCCACTGTGCACCATATTGGATCTGCCATTTTGAATTTTATAATTCCGACTTTGAAATCGTGCTCAGCGATTATAATAATGTATATATGACTTCTGATAATTATACAATCGAACTTTGAATTTTTGCAATTTTTTCAGCAACCTATCCCCTGGAGCGCTTTTAAAATTGACGTTCACGTTTATGAGTGATATTAGGTGTTCAAACATAAAAAGTAGCAAAAAGTAGCATATTTACATTAAAATACACATTTGAAGGAACACATTGGTATGTCAAATTGATTTATTGGAGGTGGAAAGTCGTGGAACGACGTATCGGTAGTGCGTTACTCTGTAAAAAAAATAGTAAGTTGTCCGTCAGTCTAATATTTTTTAAACTCTCAGAGTCAATATAACAAAAAGTATCTACTATTTTCATGATTTGTATACTTCCTTAGAAAGCAATAAAATGAAAAACTCGAATTATATCGTATGTAAGTGCTATGGAGAAGCTGCTGCGAAGGATTCCGAGAGAAGGAACAGCAGAGGCTTGGACAGCGCGGCCGGGGAGAGGGGTGAGTAACCTATTATTTACTTGTTATTTATTCGCGCGGTATTAATCACTCGCAATGCACTCACATCGTGCGTCTCGTCGATCGTTTCACATCACCACTGTCCAAGATTTGTGATTTTGGGCTTGCAATTGAAATGTATCTATATTTATGCCTACTGCTGTTTCCTACATATCGTAACAATTGTTTCGTAGCGCATGACTCGGTCTCAGGGACGACACTACATTGCAAATCCACACAAAAAAATGACTATCAAATCAACAATTTATTGTTTCATATATAAGAAAGAATATAAAATCTTGGAAAAATTTGATAATCTTGATCAGACATAATTTGCTTACATGAAGAAACAAAATTTCTTTATGTTAGCAAATTATATCTCTTTGAGATTATAAATACTTCCAAGAAGATTTTATATTCTTGCTTATATATGAAACAATGAATTGTTGATTTGATACTAATTTTTTTTCTGTGCAAGTGTGTATTTTTGTGTATAAAATTATGTAATCACTTTTTACGCATTTATGTGTGTGTAAATTTTTTTATATGCTTGGACATGTAATTTAATATTAATACACGTTTAAGCGTTCAACAAGTACAAAAATTAATTTAATTTAATGCATAAAAAATGCAAATGCGTAAAAAGGGACTACACATTTTACACACTTGCAATGTAGTTATTATTACTACGTAAATAGTAAGCGAATATTTGAAAAAGTTTATTTACTATAATTATGATGCATTTTGCTATATAAAAGCTCATTTTATTTTTATCTTCCATATATATCTTGATATTTTACTATCTTAATATTTAAAATAATCATAATTTAGAGTAAACTTTTTTTATAGTTCGTAGAACTATACACATAAGGTTATTATTACTAACATTAGCAGTAATAACTGTAAAAATAGAGCTCCTAACCATATTTTACCAAGCAATTATACTCACAAATACTAAACACATTTCTCTCAACGTGAAAACTGTAGAATACCAACCTGCATTAATTTCACAATCGCTCCTCTAGTTTCATTGTAAACGTAGTCGTAGCCATTAAAGTCCATTAAGTTCAAGTTTACAGATCGAAATCGCGTTGGTGAATCCGTCGAACATCAACGGATAAACGTACGACTCGTAAACTTTTCTCTTAAGAGAGCAAATACAAACGGAATAAATCAATGCGTGCAATCCAATCAAGTGCGGGGAGGGGGGAGGGAGACTCCATTCTCGATAATCGACCCCGCGTCTAGTCCGTATCTCCACCGATAAGTATCCGGATTACTGGGAACTGTCAATAAGCCGAAGAGTCATCGACGTGCCTCGAGTGCCCGTCGAGAACCGTAAAACTTTGCGCAAGCTTTTATTTAGGGGAAGTGAAATCGTATTTTCCGTTGTCGTTATCAAGTTGTGACTAGCGAAACGAGCGTAATGCAGCACGTTCTCATGACTAACCGACCTTGCACGCTCGGAGTAAGAGCCTCGATATTTTGCAGCGTAGCTCGATTTTGGGCGATTCATTTTGAAGGCTATTTTATATTTGACGATAAGATCCATATTTCCAATATTGGAGATATCTACTCGTATATACTTTCTCTTCTAAAAAATACGGTGAAGAAAAGTTTACTCAAAAAAGAAGTGTTTAATTTTAAAATATTAAAACGTTTTATTTCTGTCTCTAGTTTTTAAATACTTAAAAATGTTTTAGTTTAATTTAAACGGTGTTTAGATTTAAAACACTAACACATTTGTCACTACATAACAGACAACGCGATTGAATAATTTTAATGGACTAACCGACCGGTTAGCTAATCGAAGATTGGTGAAAGAGGCCCTAAAACATTTAAATCCTGTTAAAGATTTCAGTTTTATAAGTTTTAATGTTTTAAATATATATTTCGTTTAAAACAGAAACATTTTTAAGTATTTAAAAAACGGAGACAGAAATAAAATATTTTAATATCTTGAAATAAAACATTTCTTTTCTAAGTATTGTAATAATCAAGCTCAGATGATAATTATCAAGCTTTGATGAAACAATATTAATTAAATGACCAAATATTTAGTAATATTTAGTGACCATTTAATAACCGTTTAGTAACTGATTAGTTACTATTATTATGTTTGTTTACTATTAATATAATTAATATTACTAAATATTTGGTTATATTAATCAAATATTTATTTGAAATTATTTCATCAAAGCTTAATTATTATTACCAAAATCTTCTTTTTTGGTTTAGTAACAGAGGCGAAGAGTAAATAAGTTTTTTCATAAAATAATTTTATTTTTAATGTTTAGAATTTTTATTTCAGTTTCATCGCAAAGACAAATCTGTTTTGTTGTAGCGAAGAGACAAGTCGGAGTGTGACTAAAATCATTTTTCGTATAAGACTGTCGTCTGATATTTCGTTTAATCAGACATACAAGTCGGAGAACATGGTCATAAATCCATTCAAACGACAATCCGGCACGTGCCACGTGATGAAAAACGACCGATAAATACGTAAGGTTTCCCGCCGTTCCTTCGGAGAAAAACTTTCCGTAAAATCAAAACCGTACGCATCACTGCGTTCAATCGACCTCACCGTCCACGTGATTCTCTTCGTCGGCGCTGTATTTGGTGCGGAAAGATTAGCTCCTTCCTTCGCCCGCTCGCTTTTTGCCAGACGAGAGAATCCTGGACCGTAGACTATCCTCCCGTCCCAGCTTTCTGTGCGCGTGTTCGGCGTATTCCAGCTGGTGAACGTTCGCTCACGCCGCCGAAAACATTTAGGACCCGCCATTAATCTGTGCTGACGGTACACTTTCGGTATATTACGCCGTCAACGCTTTCTGGCTCGGAAGGGTGTAGACTGTAAACGATCGCTTCGTTCTTAACTATCGACGGCTTGTCGAAAAGACTAGAACTCAACAAACCGGAACAGCAAGATGAAATCAATGCTTATTTATATAATAATAATATATATCCAATAACAATCATATTAAAAGAGAAATATTTTATTTTTAAAATATAATTAGCTGCTTTTACAGATCATTTTTATGTTCAAAATCATTATGTTAAAAAGTTGTTTCGCAGATTCATACGTGACTTGTATTTTTCCATTAAATTTATTAAATAAATTAATTAGATAGCGAATTTATATAATAACAAGGATTAATCAAAAATACGACATATATACTTTTCGTTTGCAATAATGAATATTTCAGCTTTCCTGAAATAATATTAAAATCAATATTAAATTTGATCTTTTAAATATTTTTATTTGTATGTGTGCTCTTCATACATCATAAACTTGCATATACAATTCATTCAAAATATAAAATATACAAATATAATCTATTCAGCTATACTTTTAGCGCACATGACCTTGTTTATCAAATTTAAAAAACTACAGATAACATAAATAATAGCACTAATAAAGCAATATTTTTTGTCATTTACGTTAAATATATTTGATTTAATTTTTTGTATATACCATTAATAAAAATATAAATTTTATTTCATATAAGAGAGTATATTAAATTAATTCAATTTTAATTATATATTCCACTAAATTAAGAAAAAAATTTTTAAATAATGTTATTGAAAAAAGTATATATAACATTTATACACATTTTAAATGCATATTATCCAAAAATTGGCTTGATTTCACAATTGACTTGTTTATGATTTGTCTATTCAGTTGTATTTAGAGTGAAACGTAATAGAGATAGTTAGGGACGTGCACAATTGCAAGTTAAACGCGAAATCTCAGAGCAGCGCGTGCTTAGGAGTCGTTGCACGCAAGTAAAGTACGTTTGCATACGAATGCTTGATGTTTGACACGGTGATACGCGCCGCCAAAAAGAATAATTCGTTGCGTTTCGTGTGCGCAACAAATGCGCAACAGGTGCACATACTCGAACAGTGAATACTCGAAGGAAAACGAGTTCTCGTGGCACGGACACCCCTCATTTTGTCTGCATTAATTAATTGGGAAGTGTCACATTTCCGATTGTGCTCGAAACGCTAAGCTCTTAGGTTGAATATTCGCGTACGAAAAATTCAATAATGAGTCTTGGCGAGCATCACCGATCTTACATCTTTCGCTGGCGAAAGCCCGGCAATCTGTCGTTACAACTTGATATGTTTTCATCCTATACTTTGTGCAATATATTTTTATTTCAACGCGACAATTTTAATTTAATCAGGCCCACATTATCGACAAAAGCATTATAGCACTTGTGTAACGCGATAAGTTACTAAATCATCTTAACGCAAACTAATCATTGGGAGGAACGTCCACAATTTTTTTTTCGCCGACATTTGACATCTCGCAATTTGAAAATAATCGAATTGAAACAACTTGCAGTAAGTCAAATTGATCTGACGCTGATTAACTTGGGAGTGTGACGGCGAACAATATTCCATCGCGATATCGCAATTGCAAGCAATCTGTTAACATAATCGATAGATAGATGGTATCGTGTATCGGAAGAGATGCATCATGCGAGAGAGAGAATTGCATATCTCAGAGTGAGATATGTAAAGTAGGTTCATTCACAACAAGCTTAGGCACAATTTCAGCTGTTATATTTGCATACGCTCTAAAGAACTTTACTTTCTTCTAGCACATACAGCAACTAAGATGTGAATCTTTGCCAGTGTTACAACAAAGTTACTCGTATTATAAAATCGTGAAGCTCCAAATCACAAATTTATTTGCGACACAGGTTCCTATAAATCTACCCACGATTTATTCATTTTTCTGTTCGTCAATGCACTGAGAGAAATCGTTTGGTAATATAGTGATCAAATGAATTTTATAGTTACTGGTACCAAAAACTTTGTTACATTTAACAAAAAAACTTTTTGTTGTATGAAAATAATTATTTGGTTAAGATTACAAATTGTTTGGTCAAAACAACTATATATTTAGTAATTATCGCTATAAAATTCATTTGATCACTAATCAACTAAACTTTGATTGATTTTACAAAACATTTCTCTCAGTGTGTAGCAGAAAATTTTTTTTCGGAATTCAATGCTCACGCCGCGAGTAAGCTTCACTGCTGACACGATATTCGCGTATCTCGTTGGCTCGTCAGCTGCCATTTCCACGCACGTCCCTTCCGCAAATTCGTCGCAACGTCGTCGAGATATATTTCGTCTCTTCGAGAATCCGCCGGTCGCCGAATCCGACACAGCGAGAGTAACGACGCGATATGCGACGCGACGCTCGCGTACACAATGGCGAGTGGTACGTCCGAATTCGGATTTCGTCGCGCGTCGCGATAACGCCCTCGTGTGTAATTGCAGACCCTAAGTGCCACTCAGACTTATCGCAATAATTTCCAAGGCAAATTCGCCATATTTCACTTCGCCGTTCCACGGGTCTTTGAGCATCCCCTCGGCCCGAGACGGCCTGAAATTCCACTTACAACGGCTGGCTTCCGACCGTGAGCTATGAAACGCAAAGCCCTACCGTTATTGGGCTACTTAGTCACCCTTTTCCTGTCTCTCGCCCGCGGCCAGGAACATCAGACTTTCGCAAATGGCGGCGTGAATGGGAAGCCGAAAAAAAATTGTTCCCCCCTTGAAACGCCAATTAACTTTTATACGATCCGCTAATTGATATAAAGCTAATGGAAGCGCGCAGGTACAAAAGGGCTGTCTAATGTTTCATTACGAACATGGGGAACCCACGAGCGATCGGACGTGGTTGTATGCAAAATTGGTACGGCATCTGCGCTCCTTTGATATGGAAAGCGGCTTGCAAATTCTTTGAACGGCCGAAACAGTTTATGTGAAACCGGCGAATACACGGTTCCTCCGCGATCGACGGATTCTACAAAAGTTATATTTTTGTTTGGAGATCGTCAGGAATATACAAAGTAATTAGAATTGTTACTCAAAATTTATCATGTCTCATTATATCGTTAACGTAAGTAGCGATTAAAGAATTAAACGAAAGTTTAAAAGATGGCCAATTTGTGCAAAGCGATGGAAACAGAAATATAGTAAACTAAGAAATCACTCGTAATCACGATTAAAAGTAGAATATTTTTGATATAATAACAAATCCAGAATAAATATTAAGTAAATCTCAAGTGTCGCGTTTTACGTCATTTAAACTTGGTTTAATTTTTCGGAAAAAAAGTTATTGCGAAAGTCACCTGAACTTCTCCAACTACCTGCGCGAAAGTCAAGAGTTGAAATCTTGTTCTTGTTACCTACTAATTGCGCATTAATATACCACGATAAGATCCCCGTTAATTACAAACCATTTAATGAGGTTGGCGGTCACCAGGTTATTTCTCTTTTGTACGGCTCGTATTATTTTTTCACAATGGGGCTGACGACGATTGGATCGTGTCTGGTGTGACCCTCGCTGGTAGACTCGTGGAGATTTTATCACGGACGCCACAAATTACAGTGAACTGACATGAAGGGTGGTCCGACATCCAGCCCGACAGTTTCGAATTTTTCAAGGGGTCTATCCAGCCACGTTGGCTGAATGGGATAGGGAAGGATTCTTTTAAAATGCAAATACCCGCGGCGAGGAAGGCATACGAAAGAAATGTTGCTTCTTATAAAGCAGAGATTGCCGGCTATATCGGCTCGAGGCTAACTTCGTCGCTTTAACGCGCGCACGATAAAAGTCCAACGCAGAGTTCCCTATTATACCTCGGGAAAATGTTCATCGTGCCTGACTTAAAACAAGTACTAAATTACCTTTTGCCCTGACGCGGATTACTTTGCGAGGATACTTCTCGCGAAGTATATCGAAGGGTCGTGAATAAATTCCGAACTTATGTATCGACGTATAAGTTTCTCCGGCGGCCTCTCGGCTATGAAACATCGCCGTACATGTTTGAAATCTTGAGGATATCGGTGACTTTACTGCGTAAAAATGTCAGAAAGTACCGTTATTAATAGAAGCCATTATTCTAAATAAAACTCATTTAATGAAGATTGGAAAAAAAATGAGAAAGCATAGAATAAATCTATAAATAATCGAGTATACAATATAATAAATGTTTATAGGTATTAAAATTTATCTAAGAAATGAGATATACGTGATCAAATAAATGAATATTTTTCATTATATAAAAAGACCATTTTCTGTTCAAAATAGAAATTACAGCACGTTAACCCTTAAAAACATATTGAAAATTCCCCTAGAATTTTGATCGCTTACTGTGTGAAGACGGAATAAGAAAGAAGATTCGGACTAGGTGGAAAAACAGCTTGAAGTCTCCTGTATCGATTGCTATGATTGACCAACTTCATTGCTCAACTAAAATAAAATGGCACAAAAATAAAGTTTTTTCTGGAAGGTCTCCCAGACCCACTTATGTGTTTAAGAGTTAAAGCTCCCAATCATCGTCTGGAAAAAAAAATTTCGATTTCAACAAGACTACTATAACTTTAATCGCGTAATAATGGAAAACATATCAGAGTTCATATTTTTGGAATTCTACGCGAAACGCAACGCGCGTTAATCAAAATTACGCAGCTAACAGGGGACCTGCCGCTGCGTTGCACCACTATATTTCATCAGAACACCTCGCACGCGCATTTCAAGATGGACCAGAGATATTTCGCGAAATTGTTGAATAACTGCAGATATCCACGCTCGCGCGCATCGGCCCCCTATTCAAAGCGACTCGTTTTCTCGTATCCGGCGACGAAAAAGTTGCATTCGAACGGCACATGATATCTCAACCGATGTTCATCAAAAGACTCAGCCTCGCTATCGCTGCCGCGTTCGCGATCGACGCACTTTTTATATCTTGCAAAGCATCTCGTCGCGCTAGTTTCGCACGTATTTCCTCGGAGGAAATCTCGGATTCTCTCGATAGATCGTGAATGGATGAGAATGAGGCGGCGGGAGAGGAGAAGCGTGTGCCCGAGGGAACGGAACGGCACGGCGCTGCGAAATTTCGCCCGCCGGCGGCCGACAGGCAGGCAGACACGGGCGATGGATGAGATGCTAACGAGACGCGAAACGATCGACTACTCCCGCCAGGACAGGAGCCGCCAAGTCGGGCGTGAAATGGTTTTCCTTTACCAGTCCGCGTTACTACGTTGCCTTCACGCGACGCTCATCGAGATACGCAAAGTGCATTTATTCCCGGCAGTAAGGTACGCAGGGCCGAAGAAAAGTCAAGAGAGATCCGGAAGTAATCTTCCCCGAGCGATAATGACATTAGGGTTTTAATTTAAAAGTAATTGACATTTTACGCAAACATAGGGTGTCCCAAGCACACAGGATTAGTAAAAAAAAAAAAATAATGATTTTAGAAAGAAAGTGGACATAATAAATATTTTCTTTCATTTTTAACGTTCGACGTTACGCTGCCGTAATAAATTAAAAGCTGTAGGAATTGACCTGATGTCAAAGACCGCTATCAAAACGCGCGTGGTATTAAAAAATGTACCGATGCATGAATACAGGGCAAACAGTTGTTCATCACAGTAAAGTATTTCTGTGGAGAACAGGATGCTAACGAGACGCGAAACGATCTATCCTTAGTAAGGCGGAAAGCAGCGAGACAAGTGGAACGTGAAATGATTTTCCTTTACTCTACTGAGGGCACCAGTGGCAATCACACTCTGCCTTTGCCTGTAACTCGAGATACACGAGACTCTATCCTCGGTATTAAGGGAAAATTGAAAGTGGTTCTATCCCACCTGGAGTTTTATCTTATCCATGCAGCACGCCGGATACGGAAAAATAGTTTGCGTGTCGATCCAACTGGAAAGTTAATAAAGATCTTGCCCGAGTATCTGGATTCTTATTGCAGAAAAGCAAGACCACTTCTCGCAGTCAATAACGATCGCGTGAACGAGCACGTTCTTTGTTACGAGCTTCCTTCCAATCGTGCATTGATAAAGTAACACGATGAACGATTTGTTTCTTGTAACGAGAAAAATCACCAACCTTATCTCTCATCGTACGTCTTTTATTTTTAGCTTTTCTATTTTATGAGTACTTGACGTCGTGGTGGAGTTCACTTAAAATCACTTTTTTATCATATTTAATAGAGAACTTTGACTGATATGTGAAAACACAACATAAACAATTATTTTTTTCTGATTACACAGATAAAAAGAATATTTTTGTTTTGAGAATCTTTATTTTCAAAATGTTAAATATTGAAATAAAATTATATAACGTTAAACAGGCATACCTTGCTTACGTGAAGAATTTTACATAATTTTATCAAAGAAAATTTATTTTTATTATCCCATAATAAATTTCATAAGTTGAGAAGAAAAAATATCAGATAGAAAATAACAATATCTTTGATGTTTTGGCTGTACAATACGAGCTAAAAATTATCGAAATTTAAAAATGAAGGCTTCTTTAAGCGGGAAGCACACACTCTTGCATAGCTACATAACCATATGCATAAGGAAATTGATTGGTCCATTTATTTTTCTTATGCATGTCCTAATGGACCAATCAATATACTTATGCATACGGTTATGCAGCTATGCAAGAATGTGTGCTTTCCCCTTTAGTCTTTTTTAGTCTTTTTTTCCTAATCAATGACAAAAAATTTTGGGTCCTGAAATTAATTGCAAAGAGAAAACAATGAAAAATTTGATTTATAATGGTTTTTGTAACGAAAATTACTATATTTTGCTACAGTTTTAAATAAATAACTTTTAAACGAGTAAGTGGATCTAAACGAATTTTTGCACGAATATTTATTAAAGTTTTATTAGTACATGTAAAAATTTTGATTTAAATGCTACTTTCTCATCAAATTTGCAAATACATACAAATTTGCGAAACACAATTTTACATAAGAATCAAAAATAAACAAAACATTAAATAACTTTTAAATCAATAAATAAATTATGTTCAAATTTTACACAGATGCTCAAACGTAATATTAAAATATTCTACGAAATTGTTATATTTTCGATAATGTTTTGAAATATGACTCATACAGCTTCAAACAAAAATTAGAATTTTTTTAAATGCTATTATTATCATCAAAACAATTATATTGTGCTCTTTAGATAACTATTATAATATTGAAATAAAAATAATATTTTGCCAGAATTGAAGATTATAATTTAAAATACTTCACATATTAAATTATGTATAAGAAAACTTATTATTATTTTACATGAACAAGAATATAATTTCTTATATATGAAACAATGATTAACAATGATTAACAATGGTTAAATAGTAGGGGAGACCAAGGCTTCGTTAGGTGGGGTAATTCGTAAAAATGGAAATATCTTTGTATGGGTATATGTTAAAAATTT